>PVJC01017411.1:0-32553 GCA_004026665.1 Murina feae | reverse complement strand
ATCGGAGCTGAGCTGAAGGGCTCAGCTTCACTTTCCCTCCTGCTGCAATGGAAAGGGCTGTTTACTCAGGTCCGGGAGTGGCGGCCGCCATGTTGGCTGGGCTAATTTGCATACAGCCGCTCTGATTGGCTGGTGGGCGTGGCTTACCCTGTCTCGGAGAAACGGTTAATTTTAATATTTCGCTTTTATTAGTTTAGATGTATGGTTTTCATTGTAAGAGCTGGTAAGCCCCTTTTCTATCTATAAATGACAACAATGTTTTTCCTTATCACATAGTTATCAAAAAGTTGAACTGAGCCTAACCGGTTTGGCTCAGTGGATAGAGCATCAGCCTGAGGACTGAAAGGTCCCAGGTTCGATTCCAGTCAAGGGCATGTACCTTGGTTGCTGGCACATCCCCAGTAGAAGGTGTGCAGGAGGCAGCTAATAGACGTTTCTCTCTCATCCATATTTCTAACTCTCTATCCCTCCCCCTTCCTCTCTGTAAAAAAAAAATCAATAAAATATATTTTTAAAAAAAAGTTGAACTGAGATAGCATTAAGTATACCACAAACTACTAAATATTATACAAATGTTAGTATTCATGGAATTATAATTATAAAAGTGATGTTCTATACTGATTTGCACAAAATTCCTGGGTTGATTCCTCCTCTAATTTAGCTGGATGAGCTTGAAGAATGTATCAATTTTCTAAGTCTCATTTTTCTCACCTCTAACTGGGAATACTAATAGTAATTGTATCCCTCACTTACAAACTATATTAAGTGTATTAGTACTGCTATTGAGATTTTCACAGTGACACCAGCCATTTTTTATGTGTTGAGGTTGGCATTGCCTTTAAGCACCGTAATATGCCCTTAACCACCATAAGATCAAGCTCATTTCCTGAAATGACAATAGATTTTGTTAAGACCGCTTCACTTCAGGGTGGATCTCAGAATCCACACAGAATCCAATGTGTAAGAGCCCTGGACTTCAGCTACTGGGGAGTCCATATAGCTGTATTCCTCAATACACTAAGAATCTCTCATCTTCATTACACATTGTTTATCCACTAAAGAAAGTTTCGACAGCCCTGCTTTGTCATGTATTCGAGGATCAACAATAAAATCCTTACTGTATCTAATGAAGGGGTGAGGTAGCGGAGGGGATTGACTCTAATAATTACTGAGCTACAGTTGAGATTCTGACAGGATGGTAAATACTATAAACAAATAATAATTTACTCTATCATATTTCTTACCTGTATATTCAGAAAACGGTTTATGTATTACTCCTAGGACAGGTTTACCATATACAGCCACACAAACCATAGTAGTGACATACTTTCGAAGATCCTCTATAAGAAATAAACAAACACAATTGTTAAAGTAACATATAAATTCAGGATAGACTGTTATAGTTAACTTCACTAAAAATTTACATACATTTTATAAAATGTCTTTCACAGTCAACAATTCCCTCAAAGAGTCTAGAAGTAAGAGCCAGTTTAAGGAAGTAGTTGAGTTTTGGTTTTATAAGCAAATTACCTGGGATATTCCCCCAGATTACCATTTTATTAGCTGTATTTCTTTGGGCATATTATTTAAACTCAGTTTCCTCATCTGTAGAGTACAGACACTAATTAAGTACTCATCTTTAAATATTAAAATTATTTTTAATTTTAGTATTAAATTAAAAAAAATAACCGTCTCTGCACAAGGGATGAGCTCACTACATATTATCACTATTATATTATCAGGCCAATCTCAGTTTCAAAAAACATTTTATGCACAATATTGTTTTATAATTTCAGTTATTATTAGATATACAACATGGTGTCTTCTCCCTGTTCTCAAAATAGTTACTTATTGAGTGTTTATTAAGGGTCAAGTTCAGATTTTAAGCTCTCGAATACCAAGGTGACAAAGCAGAAGCCCCCACGTTCAGAGAACTTACCACCTAGAAGGAAGACTAATGTATAAGCCACCAACTTTAACATATGTACCAAGAGAACAGAGAAAAGGCAAGCATTAGATACCTCTGTAAGAAGGCATGAGAAAGGATCCATAGAAATGAAATCTGAACCAACACTAGGTAAAAAGAATGAAAATAGGAGTGGGGTGGTAATTCTCTTTTGCTAATTATTTGCTCTCTGGGTGACTAGGGTTTACTATTTTGAATTTTAACAGTAGAGATATATGCAATAAAATCAAAATTCCCACTATCACAGTTAAATATTGTATTCTGACTACATAAATATCTAAATAACACATATGTCAATATATAAGTGAACACCTCAATAAGTGCCAAATAGGAACCATTTGTTGTAACTGATAAAACTCCCCTTCACTGCCCTAACTGGTTTGGCTCAGTAGATAGAGCGTCAGCCTGCGAACTCAAGGGTCCCAGGTTCGATTCTGGTCAAGGGCATGTACCTTGGTTGTGGGCACATCCCCAGTAGGAGGTGTGCAGGAGGCAGCTGATCGATGTTTCTCTTTCATCGATGCTTCTAACTCTCTATCCTTCTCCCTTCCTCTCTGTAAAAAATCAATAAAATGTATTTAAAAAAACCCACAAAAAACAAAAACAAAAAACTCTGCTTCACTGAAGAATCAGTGACATAATGAGCCACATCACCAAAAAAAGTATGGCATACAGGCCAGCCGGTGTTGCTCAACCTATGATTTAGGACATCACAGTTCAATTCCCAGTCAGGGTACATGTCTGGGTTGCAGGCTCAATCTCCAATAGGGGATGTGCAAGAGGCAGCCAATCAATGATTCTCTTTCATCACTGATGTTTCTATCTCTCTTCTTCTCTTAAATTAATTTTTTTAATTATATATACATATATACATATATATCTATATAAAAGAGTATGACATACATTGGTTGGAGGAGGGGAGGCCACTGAGAATAACTGATCCAGTGCAAACGGGTCATATGACACTGCATTAATCTAGCTCTCTGTCTTAAAATCTAACAGAAAAGTTGTCTGAGATTGGTAAAATATCTACTATCATGTACATAATACCTGCCCTCATTCTGATATATAATGACAATCTAACGTTTGAGATCAATTTTAATTTTAAAATTACCCGTATACTCCTGTGTAGCATCAAGTGGGTCGATCCAGACAGTAACACTTTCTGCTGGTACCTCCTTGGGGGTGGCTATTTCCTTCAGGATGTCCTCAGGAATTTTACGATCCCATAAGATAACCTCCTGATCGGTTGCATCCACATGTTCTTCTGTATTTATCTGCATGAAAAAAGAGATATATGTACTAATCCTTGTAAAACTGTATGTAATAAAAAATAATAGTAAAAAAAAGAGATCCTTTCAGATAAAAACCACATAAATTTCAAGTAGGCAAATCAATCATTTTTCTCAAGACATTTCATTACAAAATGAAACTATATTGTAAGAGAAATTCCAACAATATTTTGTCTTCAAGTACTTTCCAACCTAATATTCAAATTTAGCTTGTTGTCCAAGAAAGACAAAGACTCCAAATATAGAGAAATACAAAGTAAGCCTCAAAGAAACAAGCGGATACTGTGCTTTCTGACAAGCTCCCTTTCCAGAGTAGATCAATGTGTTTATACTGATTGTGATGCCATGCCTAGATCCCATTACTACAGAGGCAGAGTGTTTATAACACTAACAGTATATGAGCAAAGTCATACAGGGTGAGAACGCACAGCTATCAGCGATCTCTGGAAAGTACCCTGAAATATCCTAAATTGACATCAAGAGGTTAAAAATAGTAATATTCCTGAAACTCCAAGCCGCATAAATCATCAAATATTTTTAATATAGTGTATAGTAAACATCCAATTCATCCACTCACTTTTTCCTTTGCTGGTTTAGCAAATGTTTACTGATTCTTACTATATACCACACATACATGATGTTGATAAATGTGAGACAAAAGTCGGTCGTTGTGGAGCTTACATTCTATTGAAGGAGATAAACAATATACAAAATAAATTAATAAGGCATGGGGTATGCTAGAGAAAAGAAAATAGGGAAGAACATGAAATGTGTGTAGGAGAGTAGAAAAGGATTGTCCTTTAAGATAAGGTGACTAGGGATTATTCATAATGGCCCCAAAATGGAAACTACCAAATGTCCATCAACCGATGAATGGATAACAAAATATGGTACATCCATACCATAGAACATTATTCAGCCATAAAAAGAAATGAGGTACTGATTCATATCATAGCATGGATAAACCCTAAAACATTATACTAAATGAAAAAAGAAGACAGAAGAGACTAAATACTGGATGATTCCATTTATGTGAAATGTCTAGAACAGGCAGATCTATGGAGATAGACTAGTAGTGGCCTGGGGCAGAAGGTAGAACAGGTAGCAACAAATGGGCACAGGGATATTTTTAGAGTGATGAAATTTTTCTAAAACTGATTAATGACAATCGTTGTACAATTTGGCCTAGTCACCAAAAACTACTGAATTGGACATTTGAAATGAACAAATTATATGATATGTAAAATATGCTGCAATGAAGTTGTTAGTTTGTTTTTAAAAGACAGATAGTTAAGAAAGACAACACTGAAAAGGTCGTATTAGAGTGGAAATCTAAAGGAAGTGAGCCTAGCAAGTATGTAAAGGCACACATTCCAGTGCACGGAATAAAAAATGCAACAGCCCTGATGTGAGCATATACCTGGTACATTCAGAGTACAGCAAGGAGGCAAGCACGGCTAGAGCAAGTGAGCTAAGAAAGGAGCTAAAGATGAGGTCTGAGGTTGGACAATAGTGGAAGTCAGATGCTAAAGGATCCTGCAGGAAGGACACAGCCAGCTGTCCTCCATCATAACCACTATTAATAATGTGCAGAGTCCTAGCCATTATAGAAAGTTAAAGAAGGTTGAGGGCATGAGAGAAGACAAGGATTAGATAGGAAGAAGCAAAATATATAACAGATATCTGATTACTGAAAAAAATCAAAAAAATTGTGGCAATATTATAGAACAAAATTAAGTTGCTAGATACAAAGTGAATCATTATCAATCAACTGCATTTTTATATACTACCAAGAAATATTAAAAATATTTAACATAAAGAAAACCATTTATACTAACAACAGAAATAAATTACCTAGAAATAAATGTACCCAAGATTAGCAAAAACATTAATGCATCTATTCTTGCTGTGGGTTTTCTTTTCTTTTTCTTTCTTTCTTTTTTTTTGCCTCAGTGGTGTGCTGTAAGTTTTCTGCTGGACTCTCAGACTCCCAGAAAGGTACTCTTGTTTATGAGTAACCGCCAAAATCTAGGTTCTGTGACGGAATGTCAGTAGAGAATTCCTGCCATCTAGCAGACATCGCTCTATATTATTTTGTATCACTGTGCAAAAGCCACAGAATAAACCATGTACAGTATACTAAAAAAATTCTGGTTTAAACCGCCATCTATCCCATATTTGGATTTAGAATAGCCTTTGATTGCTCTTGCCTCTTACAGTGTATTCTCGAATTCATTCATCCATCCATCCATCCATCCTATTATTTAATGAATACACAAGCTAAATTGTTTTGGGTACTGGGATATAATAATGAATAAAAGAGACAAAAATCACTGCTTTTATGGAGCTTTCCTTCTCAACTCAGCAACCTGCCATCTTCTTAAATGAGATTGATTTTCTTACTCCCTACTTAAAGCCTTCCAATAATTTCTCATTACACGGAGACAAAATTCAGACTGCTTATCATCTACAAGGCAAGGCCTGGATGATCTGTAACCTTTCTCTATTTGCACTCTTATTTACTACATCCCAGACTTACTTGTCCCTTGGCCTCATGCCTTCATACTTGCACTCTTTTGCTCATATTCTCTTTCACCAACTCTCTGCATGATGGATGGTCTGCTTCTTATCATTCAGCTCTCAGCTCAAATGACAGTGCCTCAGAGTGGCCTTCGGCAACTACCCATGGCCAAAGCATGATCCCCCAATCACTCTTCCCTCATGTTCTTACTTTTATTTATTCAAAGCCTTTATCAGTATAAGTCACTTATTTGTTACCATGTTAACTATCTATCTTGACCTACTAGAACATAAGATCCATGTTCAAAGACACAGTTCCTTCATTACTGTAGCCCCATCTCCACTGCCTTATAAACCAGTGCCTTAATAATAGGTGCTAAATACTTCTTGATCGACCCTTCTTGATCCTTCATTAATGTAGTTTCATTTCTTCTCCATAACCATTCTACTCAATCTACTCTCCTTCCCGCATCTCTACTGCCTACCTCAGCCTAGTCCTCAACAGGGAATTGAATAAGAAATCAAGAAGCCAAAACACAATTAATGCTGTTTACATGATAATTCAGTTACTTTGGGGTTAAAGAGCTTTTGGTTAATACCTTAAAAAGGTACAATTTACATAAATCATTAAATCTTAAATAAATTTTTGAATATATTGTCTCAAGCTATACCTATGACACAGTAGGAATTCATTAACTATTTTCTAAATGGAAAAACACCTATCTTATTCTCCTCCCTTTTCAGAAGCCTTTTTCTATAAACTACTAGTTCTCAACTATATCCCTATAAATAAACAGGCTCTAGTGACATATCTTAAAAACAATCATACCAAAAAAAAAAAAAAAAGAACTTCATAGAACCTCCTCTTAGTCCCACGTAACACTCTAGCCAAGTTCCTTAGAAGCACAATTTCTTGAAAGACTTGTCTTTACTTGCTATCTCCCATCTTCTTCAATTTGCTTCCACCAAGCAAACTCTCATAAAGTTCACCATTAACCTACTTTCAGAACCATTATTAAGAGTACTAGAGGCCCTATACACGAAATTCATGTATGGATAAGGTCCCTAGACCTGGCTGATCTGTGGGGCAACCAGTGGGGCAATGAGGGAGAGGGGGGCGGGGAGGCCTCACTGGCACTCTCCTTGGCCAGCCTGATGCATGAAATTGGTGCACTTGGGTGGGTTGTGGGGGTCCCTCAGCCTGGTCTGCGCCCTCTCACAGTCTGGGAGTCCTCAGGGTATGTCTGACTACTGCAGAGGCAGGAGAGGCTCCCACTACCGCCACTCAGCTAGCCAGCCTTGAGCTAGGCTTCTGTTTGAGCAGTGCTTCCCCTGTGGGAGCACATTGACCACCAGGGGGCAGCTCCTGTGTTGAGCGGGATCAGGCCAAACCCAGCTCTCCCACATCCTCCACGGAGTTCTGGATTGCGAGAGGGTGCAGACTAGGCCAAGAGATCCCACTGGTGCACAATCAGGGCTGGGGAAGGACTCGGGAGGTTGGTCAGCCAGGGAGGGACCACAGGAAGGTCCCAGGGCATGTCCAGCCTGTCTTGCTCAGTCCTGATTAGCCGGACCCCAGCAGCAAGCTAACCTACTGGTTGGAATGTTCGCCCCCTGGTGATCAGTGCACCTCATAGTGATTGGTCGACAGGTCAACTGTGCCCCCTGGTCAGTGCATGTCATAGTGAGCGGTTGAGCGGCCTTAGCATATCATTAGCATATTACGCTTTGATTGGTTGAACTGATGACCAGATGACCGGACACTTAGCACAATAGGCTTTTATTATGTAGGATTATTTTCAGTCTTTGTTATTCTTGGTTATAGGTATTCATCTTTCCCTTTCACACAATATTCTTTCATTAAGCAATCCTGTCCACAGCTGGTTTCAATCAATATCACATTTATGACTCACAAATTTGTATTTCTAATTCAGAAATATTGAGAGCTTCAGATCCATATATATTTAACTATCCCCTTAACATGTTCCCTTGAACATACAAGAAACCTCTAACTTAAGTCTAAGATAACACTTAATCTGCCCTCTAGTACTTATCATCCCTGATTCCCTTTCACCATCAGCAAAACCAAAAATAGGAGTCATTTTTGACACATTGCTGAAATATCCTTCCACATCTAACTTCTCTACACTCATAACTCCAATTCAAAATCTATCATCTCTCACTTGAAAAAGCCTCCTAACTGGTCTACCACCTCTACTATTCTCCAAGCGTCTACCCTGAGCCCTTCCAACCATTCAAAACTGTAGTTTAAGAGTACATGTTAGTTATACCTCTTAGGGTACCTTATATATAGAATCAGACAGACCTGAGATGATTTTCAGTTCATTAAGCGAATCTCTGAACCTAAGATTATTTTCTAGCTATATATCCTTTGGCAAATTATTTAGCCTCTTCAAGTCTCAATTTATCTGCAAAATGGAGTTAATAGTACTCACCTCCTGTTTTTGTCGAGTAAACAAACAGAGGCAATAAGAAACTTAATTCAGTACTTGCCAGTTATTGAGGACTAAATAAACGTTAGCTAGTAAAACAAGCTAAGTATAACTTTCCCATTGCCCAGGTTCTGGTTCTCATCTCCCACGTAGCCTACTTTAAAAGTCTCCTGACTGGTCTCACCCACTCCAAGTGGCCAAAGCCCAAACAAAGTATGGCACATTGTAGGCTTCAAGAAAAGTCAGGTAAATCTTTTATACTTTAGGACTGAACTAAAGATCTGGTCCAAATTTCACTGAGCTTGGCATATGATACAGCTCCTGCCTACCTGTCTTCCATGTGCTTCTGATTCAGGCTCATCGGGCTACTTGATTTTACTACAGCAAAATCCTCTATTGGGCCTATCCCAATAATTTTTTTTCTCTGTCAGCAATGTTTATTGCTGCACTGATTATCACACTAGAGGCCTGGTGCATGAAAATTTGTGCACTGGAGGAGGTCCCTCAGCCCTGCCTGCCCCTTCTCACAGTCCGGGAGGCATCAGGGGATGTCCTACTGATGGCATGGAGAGCAGGTCTAAGCCGAAGTCTGGCCTCCCTCTGCGGGAGGTGACTGGAGCTGATCAGGAGACAGTGCCGCCCGCATCACCCTGCTGTCACTGCCGGCCACAGTGGCTATGAGGCTTAAGCCCCAGGCCTCACAGCTGCCAGGGCTCACAGCCGCTGTGGCTTTGTCCTGATGGACATCCGGAAGACATCTGCCCTAATTAGCATATTACCTCTTTATTAGTATAGATTACTAGTTACCTTAATTGTAAAGGAGAGGAAACTGTAACACAAGTTTAATAATTGGTGTCTACTGGAGACTGGACAAGTTGTCAAAGGCAAGTGTTCTTTGCACTATACTAGATATTCTCAAACATTTCTAGTGGGTACTCTTGTTGAAAGAATTTACTATTCTAGAGGTCAGGAAGGCATGGACACAAGCTGCTCCTTTCAGCTTGGAATATCATGCTTTATCTTAAAATAAATCATTGTCCAAACTCTGAACAAGTCGAGATGAGTATAGGAGCCTCTCAAATAAAGCATTCCCTTTAGCTCAGCCAGAGTGGCTCAGTGGTTGAGTGTTGACCAAGAAACCAGAAGGTCAAGGTTCAATTCCCAGACAGGGCACATACCTGGGCTGTGAGCTCGATCCCCAGTGTGGGGCATGAGGGAGGCAGCCGATCAATGATTCTCTCCCATCACTGATGTTTCTATCGCTCTCTCTCCATCTCCCTTCCTTTATGAAATTCATAAAGAATTCCTTTTACTTTAAATCATAAAGATAAATCTAGATTTGTCTGTTCTGTGTTTCTCTGCAAATCCACTCCAGCAATCTTCAGCCTTCATTTTCATCATTATACACAAGGATATAAGATGCTGTGTCATACCAATGCTGCATTTATTATTTTCACACAGTGAAATCAAGCACTGCCAATGTGTTCAAGAAGAGAACTGAGAACTCACCAAAGATAACTAACATGAAAAAAAGTTAACTATAAAAGGAAATCCAGGTATCCTCGGCCAAACTTTTTCTTAGGACAAACTTGAGTAGGGCTTCTCAACATGGGCACAGGTTGAAAAATTAGGCCAGGTAATTCCTTGTAATGGGGGTCTTTTCTATGCAGTATAGGTTGTTTACCCTTTATCTACAGGATGTCAATAGGATTCTACCCCCAGATGTGAGAACCAAAAATCTCCAGACACTGCCAAATGTCCCCCAGAGGCAAAACTGTCCCCAGTTTAGTTAGTGCTCTGGAGCAGCAAGCAGCGATTTTCAGCTGGTGTGCTACAGGAAGCACACTGTTGTGCCACAAAAATTTTTAAAACATGGAATACCTCTTTACTCAGGGGCACTGACTTCTTTTCCCTTTCCCTTAGGCTGTCAAATAAAAAAAGATAACAGCCAGCATGATAGCTGTCTGGTGTGAATGAATCAAAATTATACCTATTTTTTTTGTTAGATCTGCAAAATATATATATTTTAGTGTGCTGCACAATTTTAGTAATTAGTTTACATGTGTCATGAGATGAAAAGGTTGAAAATCGTTGCTCTAGAGCAAGCATGTCAAACTCAAAAGGCTAACATGGACCAAATAAATAAGGCATGTGACCCACAGGTATGAGTTTGACATGCTTGTTCTAGAGTGACATGCTATATTGTTTTTCTGAGGGGTGAACTTCATTAGGAAAGCTCACTCTAGCCAGTTTGGCTCAATGACTAGAGCCACTGGCCTGTGGACTGAAGGGTACGAGATTTGATTCCAATCAAGGGCACATGCCCAGGTTGTGGGCTCAAACACCAGTGAGGGGCATGCAGAAGGCAGCCAATCAATGATTCTCTCTCATCATTGATGTTTCTATCTCTCTCTCTCCCCCTTTCCAAGATCAATAAAAATAATTTTAAAAAAGGTATGAGAACAAAGCATAGATATTTAATACACACACACACACACACACACACACACACGTAATGTATATCTAATCTAATAAGAGTAATATGCAAATTGACCCTCACTTCATTATAACCACAAGCCACGTCCACCAACCAATCAGGAGAAACTATGCAAATTAACTCAACTAAGATGGCAGAGGCCATGGAGCTGGAGTTGCCCTAGGCAATGGAGGAAGCCAGGGTCCTGCCCGCCCTGAGCTCTACTCAAGGCTACAAAGTTTCAATTATAGAAGATAAACAAACCCCAGATACCTGCTGGGCTGGGACCTTGGGTTGCCAGGGGCAACCTAGGCTTTGAGGAGGGAGGGAGGACCAAGGCAACAAGTTTCAATTATAGAAGTTAAATAAATCCCAGACACCTGCTTCCAGCCAGGCACCCCAGTATGGACCTGAACCCTGAAGGGGCTGTAGGCTGCCTGAAATGGCCCTCTGCCCCTCACCCAGGCTGGCCAGGCCCCCCAGTAGGGACCCAAACACTGAAGGGACTGTGGGCAGCCTGAAACGGCCATCACCCCCTCACCCAGGCTAGCCAGGCACGCCAGCAGGTGGACATCCCCTGAGGGGTCCCAGACTGTGAGAGGGCAAAGGCTGGGCTGAGGGACCCCCTCCCCACCAGTGCACAAATTTTTGTGCACCGGGCCTCTAGTATGTATATATAGGAAAGCTCAAGCATCTTACTCTAGGAAAGTTGTTGGAGAAAAGAAGAGACCATTTGCACGGGGCACCAGTATAAAAGAAAAGAGTATCTGTGGTTTCTTGATGCTAATTTTCCATAAGAAAATAAATTGAGTAGGATTTGATTTAAGGTCCTTACCAAAAAATTAAAAACAACCAGACATTTAAAACTGTACTTCTGCGTGTTGGGGTAAGGGAGTTAAGAAAGAAAAAAGAATCTATTGGCTGAGTCTCTACTTAAGTGGCTACCACATTTGGCCTCTAGTCTAACAACATAGTGACAAAAGGAGATAGTTCAATGTGACACTATCCTACTTCGCCATTGTATAAATGAACATAACCTCCTCTATTCCACCAATCACCATCTAAAATGAACACTAAACAGTACATGCAAACATTCAAACAGTCCCGAGAAAACAAGGAGACTTCAACAACTACAATTCCAAAAGTTTAGCTTTAGTGTTTAATAAAAGGCAGCTCTCTACCCTTGGCAGCTGTTCCTTTAGTGTTTGCTAATAAGTGAGAAAGCAAACTCAGAATTCTGTGGAAGTTACCCAAGACAAAAGCTTTGGCAGAAGTGGAGTGGGGTGGAGTTGGCATGTGAACACACATGCACAAACAGATTTATGTTTTCCATATTTAAGAATATTTTTATCTTTACCTTAAAAAAATTCAACTCTGCTTACCATATTTCACTATCATTGCTTTTAAGCTTGTACAATTTCGTTTCCCTAGGAAACGACACTGTTTTAAGTAGCTTCCTAAAGATCTAGCTAAAATGAAGTTAGATTGATGATATAAACTGTGTGGTAAAGTGCCATGAGCTTCAGATTCCCCATCTGTAAAGTGGGCATAAATAAAATTTACTTCTGAAGCCGCTGTGAGGATCAAATGAAGTCCTGTGTGGCCAGTATCTGGGCACCTAGAATATACTCAATAAATTGTTACTATTGCTACTGTTACAACTATGTCAACTTCTCTGAAACTCCTGTTTCTTCTACCAACTCTAGGGAACCAGAGAGATGCAAACACATGTTAAGTATAAACTGTGATAAAGCAGGGTAGGGCCAAAGAAAAATGGAGAATGTTGTGTGTTGTGTTTGAGAATTCTTGTGTGAGTTACATCTGGTATTCAGCAGCTCATGATGAAAACCAGTGTCACTTGCGGCGAAAAAAAAAAAAAAATTAAGAAAAGGAAAAAAAGACAGAAAGAGGAAGAAAGAAAACCACAGAAACAAGGAGACTAGAACGAGGGTCACACACGGTATGTAATTCTACAATGACAACACTCTCCTAACTCTTCCAAAGAAGCGCCGGGTTAGATTTCACTGTTGATCTAATGAACTAAATTCCACCGCAAACAATTTTTCTTCCCGGTAGCCAAAAATGTCTGAATTTCCCTAACACAGTAATGCCTTCCCAGAAAGATCCCTTACGAGAAATCTACCCGAAGAAAAAGCAAAGGCTCTTCAATTCTTATTTTCTGGAGTAAATACGGGATAGACCGATGACATGCAGCTGCTGAGAAATATCCTGCCAAAAAGTTCCTTGAGGGGACCTCGGAACAGGTGCCATTCAGAGGGTCCTGAGGACGCAACTCCAGTGATTCCTGGGTGTCCCTCCCACAAAGGCCGCGCGCCACAGCACCTCCTCCGCGGCTGCGGACCTTTCCCGGAGTCCTGGTGGGTCGGCCAGGAAACGTGCATTAATCCGGTCACCACCTTCCCGGTAATTAAGTCCTGGGTGGCTGGAGGCCTCGGGGTTCTAGCGCATGCATGCAAGCCCTTTCATCTTGCAGAGGAGCCTGCGGCAGGCCGTGAAGGGAAGCTCGGCCCTTTGATGTGCAAGCCCCGCCGCAGCCCCGGGCTCCGGATCCCAGGCGCGACGCCGAGCGCGCGCGCACACTGGGGAAGGGGCCCGCCACCGCCCCGGCTCCTCCAGGAACAGACTGTGTGACCTTGAGCACCACCCGTCCAGGGTCTCAATCTCCATCCGCATCTGTGAAATGGGAGCGAGAGCTCCGCGACCTGGGGCTGCGGGGAGGAGCCCACGTGACGCGGCCCGTTCCCGGGCTCCCGGGGTCCCCGCGCCCCGCGCCCGGCACCCACCTGCACGTTGGGGAAGGCGGTCTTGAGCAGGTAGAACATCTTGCGGTTGGACAGCACGTCGCCGCTGGTCATCTTGTCGTCGGCGCCCTCGCGCGTCTTCCCCTTGGACTTCTCGTGGAGGACGTTGCTCTCGCGAACGCGCCTCACCTCGTCGCCCCCGCGGACTGCGGCCAGCACCGACACGGCCAGCATCTCGCGCAGGTCCACGGTGCCGCCGTCAGCCGCGGCCGCGGGACCCGCCGGGCCGCCCGCGGGCTCGCCGCCCAGGCCGAAGAGGCTGAAGCGGCCGGCCAGGAAGCCCGAGTAGAGGTGGTAGAGCACGCCGAGCCCCAGCAAGCAGAACACGGCCACCCCGAGCGGGGACAGGCGGATGCCCATGGGGGCCATGGCGCCGGAGGGCGGGCGCTCCGGGCGGCGGCCTTCACGGGCCTCCCCGCGCACGCCGCCGCGCTCCCGGGCCGGACACCGCGCGCTCTACACCGGCGCCCGCTCCCCGGCGCCCGCGCGTCCCATCGCTCCTTCCCGGGAAAGGCTGAGCCGCGCCGCGCCGCGCACCTTCGCCGTCCCGCGTGCCCAACTCACCAGGACGGTGCAGCCGGGTCTCACATCCACGTTTGCCAACTGCCGGGAGGTGAAAGGGCAGCGTGGGTGTGTATCCGGGTTACGCAAAGGGGCGGGGCGAGAGTAAGGGGCGGGGCGAGAGTAAGGGGCGGGGCGAGAGTAAGGGGCGGGGCCGGGCGGCTGGCTGGAGCCCCGGGAGGTGTTGGGCTGGCTGCCTCCCGACTTTCCGAGGGCGCAGGGTCTGTGTTTGCAGGTCGCTCCTGGGTTTGGGAAGCTACTTTCCCCGCAAGGAAGACTGCTGACTGCCTTGTGAAAATTTAATCTCCCCTGGAACGCCAATGTATGGCTGAAGTAAAGGAATACGGGAAAATAAAAGGCATTTTAAGAGAGATCTGCAGGGTTTTTTCATCAGCGCTCGTGTTTTTTAATCTGCTCCCTGCACTCTTGCAGGCATAACAGTAGGTGAGCGGGGACAGGAGGAATTTTGCTTGCCCCCTTATTCTGGTAGCATTTCTTATGCATTTAGATTGGTATGTATACGGGATATAGACATCATGCCTTACCTCTACCAGATAGTATAAACCATCCTCTATGTCAGTGATTTTCAACCTTTTTCATCTCATGTCACACATAAACTGATCACTAAAAATCTGCGGCACACCAAAAGATACATTTTTTTTTGCAGATCTGAAAAATATGTATAAAATTTAGATTCATTCACACCGGACAGCATTGTGTTAGCTGTTGTCATTTTTTTTTTTTTTTTTTTTTTTACAATCTAAGGGTAAAGAGGTTAGTACCCCTGGCTAAATAGTTTAGAAATGTTTTTAGAAATTCTTGTGGTACACCGGTGTGCCTCCTGCAGCACACTGGTTGAAAATGGCTGCTCTATGTAGCTGAAAAACATACCTTGTTCCCGGGCTTTCATAATGAAAAAATACTTCATCCTTCGCTCACTTTCAAGGACATTTATTTATACTTTCTTCCCAGAGGTTGAAGAGGCAGAGAAATTGCCTGAGCAAGTCCGCTTGATATAAAGTTCGTCCCAGGATGATCACTCAAGATAAAATATACAATCTATGAGTCAACATCAGCCCTCCAAATGTACTTTCAGAAGTATTTAATAGAAATAACTGCCTTCCACTATGCCGCTGATCTTAGCAAGAATAGTGGATATTTAAATTTTAATTAGTGTTATAATTAGTATGGATAAGTTTACCATCCATTTGAAAAATAAATTTCAAGATGTGCAGTATCATTCTTAAATGTTAGAATATTCACATGAAATGAACAGAAAATGCAGCCTATTTTACTGTTCAAAGCCAAACGGCATTGGTTTTAAATGGGCTTTAATGTTAAGGACCTTAGAAACTGCAAGTTTGGGTTCAGAACATCCGTTGCCAGGCAAGTCATTAGAGACAGCTTGACCTTTACCACTTAGAATTCAGGGCATCTGTATAATTTGCATATGGATATACAGATACAATAAACGAAGACTATCCATCGCTTGGTTTGCCTGCCAGCAATCTGTAACAAGCTTAAATATAATCACAGCATAAAATCAAGTACAAATCAATGAAAGAACTGTTCCTGGAGTGCTGGCAGCATCCGTCTTAAAGGAACTGGCACTGTCCTTGTTAGCCTTTGGGAGCATCTCCAAAATTAGACAAAGCTCCTCTCAGAAGAAATATGAAAGTGAATGTCACCAAATCCAAGGATAAATATAAAGATTAAGGGATAAAATATATGAGGTGTCAATTCAACAGACCCTCCCCCCCCCCAATAAAACTGCACTATGAGCTCAACAAAATGTATGAGTTGGGTAGCAGTTATGAAAATATTCAAAGCACCATTGGAAACCTGGCTGAGGTTTGTAAAAATAAACTGAGCATTGTTTTCCAAGGATATTGCTGTTTTCCAAGGATCAAGCTGTGGTCACTGTGACACTATACAAAGCGTCAGTGAGACAACTAGAGAGACACTAGTGCTCTGGGCGTTTTTGCTATGAGAAAAGGATTTAAGAATTGAGGGAGAAGATGTCAAGGCGTGTGAAAAGAATGAGAGCACATTTAAAGATCAGAGTTGCAAGAGGTGACAACTGATGAAAGATAACATGTAATCACGAGCAACTTCATGCCAAAAAGGAAAATATTAATTAATTACATGGGGGACAGTAATGCTGTCTTAAAAACTTCATAGGAATTTGAAGGAAACTTGCATTTCCAGTAACAAGTTGTTAGAATCTTCAAAAATGTGTTTATACAATTGAAAATTACATGAAAGTAAATGTAGAATAATTCACTAATTTGTGGTTTGTGCAGTGAGGCAAATTGGTCTTTCAAAAATAACCTTTTCTCTAGTTGTTGAGGAAGATGTGGACTACCTAATATTTCTCCTGTGTAAATACTAATAGCAACAAAAATTGACATACAGTAGAAACTTTTTGTTGTTGTTGATCTCACCTGAGGATGTTTTTTACTCATTGATTTTTTTTTTTTTTTTTAGAGAGAGAAGAAGTGAGGAAGGTGAGGAGAGAGAGAGAGAGAGAGAGAGAGAGAGAGAGAGAGAGAGAGAGGTACAGCTTGCCTCCTGCACCCGCCTGGACTGAGACCAAAGATCGAACCTAAAACCCAGGTCTGTCCCCTGACCAGTAATCAAACCTGTTACCCTTTGGTGCAAGGGCTGATGCTCCAACAACTGAGAAACACTGGCCAGGGCTATAGTAGGAACTTCTTTAATCACCTTCCAATTAACAGCTTGCTAAATACTGCTCTCCACCACCTGTGTGGTCACACCTAGTAAGGTTAAGTGCTCTTGGGGCACCTGCCCCCTTTCACTCCCACTAGTAGAACTTTATATACTTATTTAGTTAGTTTATCAACCACATTTTGACATTGTGGCTATTATTATAAACACATACAAATTAAATATTATGTAAAACAAGCAAATGATAATCCTATATAATAAAAGAGTAATATGCAAATTAGATGTCGCTCCATCACAAAGATGGTGGCCTCCATAGCCACAAGATGGTGGCGCCCAGTCTGGCTCAGCCCTGCCACTAAAGTGGTCAGGCCTATTAGCCAGGCAGGTGGCAGGGGAGGCAGGGGGGCCGAGGGGCAGAACAGGTGATCAGAGGGGCTTGGGGGTCCACTGCCCAGGCCTGCATCCTCGGCCAGAGGTTACAGGCCTGGACAGGGGTGGAGCTGGGATTGAAGGGGTAGAGGTGGAGCCAGTGATCAGAGTGAACTACAGAGGAAACACCTTTTCTGACCACTCATTGGCTAAGCTTCCTGTATGCCACTGGTAATATTCTTAGTAACTTGGGTAATAAGAATCCCTAAAGGTGATCTAGGGTTTTTCCACCACACTCCTGGAGAAAAAATGAAGGTCCACTGCTGGAGGGCTAAGAAATGTCATATCCTGCCTTAGCCTGTTTGGCTCAGTGGATAAATCCTCAGCCTGCTGACTGCAGGGTCTGGGTTCAATTGTGACCAAGGGCATGTACCTAGGTTGCAGGCTCCTCCCTGGCCAGGGCTCAGGTCAGGGCATGTTCAGGAGGCAAACAATCAAAATATTCCTCTCACTTTGTTGTTTCTCTCTGTTTTCCCTTCTCTTCCACATTCTCTAAAAATCAATGGAAACATATCCTTGGGTGAGGATAAAAAAGAAAGAAAGAAATGTCATATCCTATGAAAGACACATCTTGAAAATGCCTAAAGAAAGTTGTCATTTCTTCATGGTGAAGGGACTGGAGTCTGTGTTGATGAAAACACCTTGGTGGCTGTGGTGACTGGCAGTGTCTGCAGCAACGGTGATGCAGCTGGTGTCTTCCCCTGATTATCCTGGTCACCTCCCACAAAGGGATGCCAGACTGTGACTTAGGCCCGCTCCCCAAGGGGAGCAGGGAGAGAGTCTAAGCCGTCAGCAGGACACCCCCTGAGGGCTCCCAGTATGTGAGAGGGGGCAGGCTGAGCTGAGGAACCCCCCCTACCCCCCAGTGCACAAATTTCATGCACAGGCCCCTAGTGTAAATATAAAGCTGAAAACTTTGGATGACTTGATATAGGTGAGTTGCTTAAAAACAGAAATTGCCTTTAAATTAGATTTGGAGCACAAACTGTAGTTGATTGTGAAGAAAAGAATCAAAAGTTTAAACAGATGCTGAAAGTGGATTGCTTAATTTATAAGAACCTAAGGTGATTATCCTAGATGATGCATTACTCATAAGGTAAAATAAGTGAATGTATAAAAGATAAAGAAGGTGTGGTATACACACAATAGGATATTACTCAGCAATAAAAACGATTGAAATCTTGCTATTTGTGACAATATATATGGACCTTTAGGTCATTATGCTAAGTTAAATAAGTGAGACAGAGAAGGACAAATACCATATGATCTCACTAGTATAAGTGGAAACTAGAAAAACAAAATAAATGAATAAAACAATACAGATACAGATCTGCTGATATAGAGAACAAGCTGATGTTTGTCAAGGGTGGCGGTGAATGGGAATAATAATTTCTAAGTCACAGGTTTTATAATCCTATATAATAAAAGGCTAATATGCAAATTGACCTAACAGCAGGACAACTGGTCCCTATGTAGAGTACTGACCACTAGGGGGCAGGCACACTCCCATAGGGGATGTGCCACTCAGCCAGAAGCCCTGAGCTGGGCTCACAGTTGGCGAGGGCAGTGGATGTAGCTGGAACCTCTCCCACCTCCGCAGCAGCGCTAAGGATGTCCAATTGACAGCCTGCCACCTAAGCTGTCAGTCAGACATCCTCTGAGGGCTCCAAGACTGTGAGAGGGTGCAGGCCAGGCTGAGGGGACCCCCACCACCACAGTGCACAAATTTTGTGCATCAGTCCTCTAGTTCCATTTATATTAAACATCCACAACAGGTAAATCCACAGATACAGAAAGTAGATTAGTGCCTGTAAGAGCTGATGGATGGAGGGAATGGGAAGTGATTGTTAATGGGCCCAGAGCTTCTTTGCCAGTTGGTGAAATGTTCTGGAAATAGACAACAGTATTTATGAGGGGGGAAAAGAACTGCAAGTAGTGAATATATACAAAGAAAAGTCCATGTCGTATATTAAAAGATAAGCAAGTGATAATATATGGACATCTTTTAAGTGTTTAAGATGTCTTTTTTTTTTTTATAATTTCCCACGTTAGTTGTGCTTTCTCAATAAACTGACCCACTCCAATCCTGATTACATCCAACAAAGGACCTTTCCTAAATGCCTGGATTTTGTGACCTTTCTATAAATATCATCTGTCCTCAAGCTCTCCATTATATGTGAAATAAATAATACTTATTAATGAAACATTATTAACATTGTAAATGATGAGTATATTTTGATTTGTCTAAATGATTCCTGACCTCAAAATTTACCTTGGAAAAACAACGTGTGTGTATGTGTGTGTGGTGAAAGAAAGAGAAATCTGCCAGTTAGTTTCCTTGTATTTTTATTTTTTTTTAAGTGCTTTTTAGGGGGACAATATAATTGATTAAAGTTGGGCCCTGGGTAAAAATGCTTTTACTACTGTTCTGAGAAAGCAAAACAAAACATTAAACTGATGACATTTCTTCATGTTTAAATACTAAACTTCCAAGAAGAGTATTATTTGTAGTCTTCCCTTAAATGTTCAATCCTATAAAAATGATAATTCTTTTTCTTTTTTAATAAACCAGTGATACTGTGTTTGGTTCTGTCATTGAAGTTGTATCTTTTGACAGCACAAGCAATTCTGGGGACAGTGGCTTTCATATATTAAGATTGTGTATATCTATTTCTAATGCATGATCTACATTCATTCTTATTTTTTGTAATGCACAACCAGATTTACTTATAGACACAATAATGAAGGAAAGCAGTTTTCTGTCAAATGGAGATTAAGTAGCTGATTTGGGGATCCGCTACAATGGAAAGACTTGCTTTGTTGCCTTCAGCGGGCCTTTTAAATGGGTCTTCCTGCTGGACTTGCTTTTCTAATCCTTTATGATATATAAGCTGGTGTTCCAGACAGCCTGCGTTCCTCCAGGGTTTATCCAAGTACTTTTCCATGAAGCGAAAGAGACCAGTTTCATCACTGGCGGAAGCCATGGTGGTCAGGTCTAATAGGAGCTCAGCTAACTTGTTCTCCAACTCCAGAGCACACTCCAGAGCATGTAGGCCAGCTCCCCAGTTATCTGCCTCAGGCCTCTTACTCACTGGAAGGCAGATTTTGCCCCACGTCTTATTAGATACCTTAGGAATTGCTTTGTATGTTGCCTCTTCACCTGAGCTTGGTCTTAGAAGAATGCAGCAAAAAGAGGTGCTCCCATGTCCTCATTGTAATTAACAGGCATAGATAAATAAGCATCACTGACGTGCAGCTCCGAAGATGTCATGTGAATAATAACCCCACACTCTTCAGAGAGAAGTTTCTAGACCTGGGATCTCAGCTTTAGAGGAAACCAGGCACAAACATCCATTCTTAAAATTGTTTTCCACCAAGATTTAGAAAAACTAAGTGGGTAACTTTTTCAATTAATATAAAATAATTATGTTAGCATTAGAACCTTCTACTGTGGCCCTGGTCTTTACAACAATAATAGCAATACTTATGAAACAGAGGCAATGATGTAGGCACATGCAATAGAAAACTACATATATTCTTTTGCTCTTGGAAATTATAGTCACTCTACATGAAGAATATGAAGTCAGGTAGGTATTTTACATGTCTTTCGATCCTCTGACACAACTCAGATCCTTTTCATGTACAAACTCAGTAAATGTTTATTAAATTGCACTTTTAAAACTAGTTTTAATGAAATTTTGTCTATTGTGTAAAGGATTTTTTTTTAAATATTGAATTTAACAGGTACATTAAAGACCAAACATTCATTTTGTCTGTTCAGAGCATTTGTTTCACAAACATGTAAGTCATCAGAAATAAATATTTGGTTTGGAGCTGTGCAGATGTCAAATATTTGTTCATTTTTGTGTGTGCTTTTCATTAAATTCAATGCTTGACCAAACATCAATTCACTTAGTAATGTAAAATTTTCCTCATTTTATTCTCTCAGTCATGTGAATTCATATTACACATTTTCCACACTGTCTACCTGAAATGTAAGGTAAATATCACATACTTAAAACTCCATTTAGTTAAAAAATACAATGCAGAATCTAAAAATTTTCTCATCTGCAAAGAATAACATTTGATTTATCAATCATGAGTGGATTATAGTCTATGGAATTATGTTCATAATTTACAATTGACCCTTGAACAACACAGGTTTGAACTGTGCAAGTCCATTTATACATATATTTTTTTCAGCACATATATTGGAAATTTGGGAGGAAGGGATTGTGACAATTTGAAAAAAAAAAAAACTGGCAGCCAAACCTTATGATATTCTTAATAACATTTTCTTTTCTCTAGCTTATTCTATTATAAGAGTACTCTATTATATACATACTAGAGCCTGGTGCACAAAAATTTGTGCACTCTATCTAGGGGGTCTCTCTGCTTGGCCTATGCCCTCTCGCAGTCTGGGACCCCTCGAGGGATGTCCACCTGCTGGCTTAGGCCCGCTCCCCGGGTGATTGGGCCTAAGATGGCAGTCAGATATCCCTCTGGCAGCCCAGGGGCCCTCAGGGAATGTGCAGTTGCCAGCAGGGAGCAGGCCTAAGCTGCAGTTGCACATCCTTAGCACTGCTGAGGAGGCAGGAGAGGCTCCCGCCACCACTGATGTACTAGCAGTTGTCAGCCTGGCTTGTGGCTGAGCAGAGCTCCCCCTGTGGGAGTGCACTGACCACCAGGGGCAGCTCCTGCATTGAGTGTCTGCCCCCTGGTGGTCAATTTGTGTCATAGTGACCAGTCATTCCCAGTCGTTCTGCTATTGGGGTCGATTTGCATATTACCCTTTTATTGTATAGGATTATATAGGATAGAGACCTGGTGCATGTGTGGGGGCTGGCTGGTTTGTCCTGAAGCGTGTCCCGGATCAAGGTGGGGTTCCCGCTGGGGTACCTGGCCAGCCTGCGTGAGGGGCTGAGGGCCATTTTCAGGCTGGCCACAGCATCTTCAGGGAGTGGGGTCCTGCTGGGGTGCCTGGCTAGCCTGGGTGAGGGGCCGATGGCTGTTTGCAAGCTGGTCACAACTCCCATTGACCCAACATCCCAGCAAGGCTGTCTGGAAGCAGGTTTCTAGGGTTTATTTATCTTCTATAATTGAAACTTTGTTGCCTTAAGTGGAGGCCACAGCCAGCCGAGGCAGGCAGTTTCCTCCATCGCTGGTGCAATGAAGCCTCCTGTTTGCTCTAGCTCTGTGGCTGCTAGCCACCATCTTGGCTGGGTTAATTTGCATATAGTCGCTCTGATTGGCCGGCAGGTGTGGCTTGGCTGGTGGGCGTGGTTTAGGTGTAATGAAGTGAGGGTTAATGTGCATATTACTCTTTTATTCGATTAGATAACATACAAAATAAGTGTTAATAGATTGTTTATGTTATCAGTAAGTCTTCCAGTCAACAGTAGGCTATTAGTAAAGTTTTTGGAGACTCAAAGTGGATTTTTGACTGCTTGAGGGATCAGTGCCCGTAACTCCCACATTGTTCAATGGTTAACTATATGCTATGGAAGACCCCAAGATAACACACATTGCTATTGCACAGATTTGGGTATTATGTAAGGCAAGTTATGTCACCCAGAATGGAAGAACTCAATATATTTAGTAATATCTTAGCCAATGTCTCAAATGTTTGCCAATAACATTTTTTTAAAGATTTCATATGTAGCTATAAGAAAAGTTTCACTAAACAATTCTTACTCTTATTACACAAAATATTCTTTTATGTTTTAAACCCTCTAAATTGATTTCATTATTCTATTAATGGGTCATTTGGGAGAGAGTTCTCTGTGCATCTGTTTCTGTTTGTCTTTCCAATAGAGGCACTGACTCCCTTTTCAAGGATGTTTGCTGTACAAACATCCTTGAGCGACAAAGATGGTGTCTCTCTCCAGAGCAAGGGACATTTTTGTTTCCTGTATGTCAATCAGGCTCACTGCCAGTTATAAAATATTCAAGGTTCCTATACTCAAGGTTTCTCTTCTGTAATGCAACCCACTGAGTGTGCAGGAATCTCAACATTTTTAGTGTCAGCCTGTGGGAACTGGGGCTTGAGAATCAAGTGCAAATGCTGACTTCCTGAATGCCACAACTGTTTTATCTCTGAGCCAGGGAGTCTGGTGTCTTCTGCCAGCATCCGTGTTAGCTGCAAGTAGGGTGAAATCTCAAACCCCATATCATCAATTCCCATATCATCAATTAAGTCATAAAGTTAACTTTTCCAATTTATTTCTTCATCTTAGTTGCAAAGCAAATAGAAAATATAGTTCTTGCAGCATCAACTTACTGATTCTGTATGATGCAACAAGGTCTTTCAGAAGCATGATTCTTTTAGCAGAGTGAAGTCTTTTACTCATCTGTCTACCCATGAGCATCATTCAGTCCAAGAGCCTCCTGCCTGTCCTTGAGGTTTTCATAGTTAGAAAGGACAAAACACACACAGATTTCTGTAGGTGAAAAGAGTTTATCTGGGAATAGCTGCAGGAATGAGAAACCCCAGAAATATATTCCACATCTTAGAGTCATTCTGTGCCTTAGCGCTTCTGAAATTTTAATGTCCAGCAGATCATAATGTACTTCGAGAATGACTCATAGTCACATAGAGTACAAAGCAGCTCCCATGACCCACTTTTTCTTCCGTGCCTCATGTTCACACCACCATGAGGAGCTCTGGTTGGGTCACTTGTATTGGCAGTGCTTCACCCCAAGTTAGTTGTGTCATGCTGTCATTCTCACTTACATTATGTGGGTGTCTTTGGCTCTGGTTGAGTCATTTCAGCCAGTGTAGCAGGGTTACTTTCATTTGAATTCCATACACATGGTAAAAGCCATAGCTACATAATGTTGTTTTCCTTTGCAGAGATCCAGAAGCCACCATTGCCCCATCTATTAGACTCACTCAAGTAACATCTTAACATCCTTATACTGAATGGCAAAGCTACAAACACCTGCTAAGTGAACATCAATTCAGAAATTTCTACAGGTTAAAGCACTAAAGAGATAATTCAGCTCCACCTCTTGATTTATGGGTGAGTCAACTGGACTCTCACGTCCTGTTCTGCATAATTCTTACCTCATGCTTAGATACGGGCAACATAACACTCCTGAGGAAGGCAGCAAGAGCACTGGCCTGGGCTTTCAGCTCCTGCCAAGTGTCTGTTCCGTAGTGTGACACATTCTCTCTCTCTCTCTCTCTCTCTCTCTCTCTCTCTCTCTCTCTCTCTCTCTCTTTCTCTCTCTCTCTCTCTCTTTAATTGAATCACTTTAGATTTGATTCATGATTTTCCCTTGCCAAACAAACCAAAATATACCAATGAAACAGATCCTGATGTGTTCAGAACTATCAAGTTGATAGCTCAAAACATTTCTCAGAAGAATATATACATATCAAATCAATAAAGTTTTGTGGTTAGTAAAAATACAGGTGCAAAGGGCTTGATTAGTGCCTGTCATACAGTCCATGCTAAGTAAATTTTAGTGTTTATACTAATAATTTAATATTTATGTGTGTGAATGAATAAATTATTCCTAATTTAACTTTAGCTTATCTTGTATTGCTCCCTATTGCTTTGAATCAAGGAGTCCCTGATAATCTCTAAATTTCTTGAACCTGGAAACCATGAACTTTTCATCCTCCACAGTATACCTACAGAAATGCTGAACACACACTGTTCATTCAACAAATACTTACTGATTAATTTAATGTCCTAGAGAAATTACGTATCCCCCCTAATGAAATCCTATGGGCTACTAGGAGGCCATTCTCCATGGGTCTCTTGTACTTTCTACATCTTAAGAGCAGGGGCACTGATAGCTTTGGTTTTAGATTCCCTTTTCAAGGAGGTTGATAGAGAACAGCCTGGAAAATAGAAATAGTGACTCCACTGGAGCAGAGAGCAGGTTTGTTTGCTGCTCAGTATAGTGAAGATGTCACCCTGCATGGAAAAAATGGGTAAGTTTGCATGCAGCCCTTTATAAGAGATTGAGGGATTTTGAAGTTCAAGGTTTCTCAGCTGTGTTGCAAACCACTGAGTCCTCAGCATTCATATGTACCATTCCACCTTGTCCCTGTGGACATGGGGGACAGGTGGAAACAACAGGAATGTGTAGCTCAGGCTACTTGCCATGGTTGTTATTGGATAATAAGCTCCTTTGTCTCTGACCCAGGAGGCTCATGTCTCCTGGCAGCAATGATGATGCTGTGGCAGGCTCACTTGGTAGCTTGCAAGCAGAGTAAAACCTGAGACCCTTCACCATTCTTGACCTGATGTTGGAAAGAAAAGCACATTTATTTAGTCACTTAGTTCTATATTGTTCCAACTCTATTTAGAGGTGTGAAAAGCTAAATAAACAAGACATTCAATTTCAAATTCTCTAGGCTCTGCAAACTAGAGTTCCACTTTCTCATGCTGCCTTTCAATATTGTTATTATGTGATTAGGACTTGCAAAACAGAACCCAGTGAAGAGAGCAAATCACTTTTCTTTGAATTTTACTCTTAAAGGTAAGGACTCGGCCTGCAGACATATTTAGAACACTTTCTCTAGCTACACAGCCTTGAGAATGCATATGGTTGTGTATTTACCAGAGAGAAGATTCCAAGGAAGGTGAACTGTTTTGTTTTTTTTTTTAAAGGAGTTTTGTTGCACTTAAAACACAATAGGATATGCGGCCAGGGTGATGAAGGCCCCAAAACTGGGTGGTAAATATTGAAAGAAGAATCTAAGGAAGAGTCTCAAAACGAAATGAATTGCTTCAAGGAACAGTGTTTCCCTCACCACGGGAAGGAGTGTGGGGCAGAATGGCTTCATCAGGCAGGTGGTTGAACTGGGTAAATTCTAAGATTTCCTGGGAGTTTAAGAGAGCTTAATGCAAAACGACTATTTATGTTGACTTAAGTTAATACCTGTAATGTTGCTGTCCATGTAATTAATATATTTTGCCTGGCGCCTTGATAAACAGGCTCTTTCTGTTTGAATTTGTTACCTGACCGATAGATTTGTTGACAAAGACCGCTATTTGTCTCTAACACTACTTCTACATTGTACAGCCATGTGGCATGGCGCTTGCTACAGCATCAAAACAAAAGACTCTTTTTGGTCTGTCTCCAGTGAGACAATAGCAATTCTTAATTCTAGACAATATCATTAACCATTTTCTGCATGCCAGACAGTCTGTTAAGCACTTTCCATGTCATACCCCGTTTAATCCTTAGAACAAGCCTATGAAATTGGCATTCTATGACCCCATTTTTTCAGATAAGGAAACTGAGATATAGAACATCATGCTGTTACCCAAAGTCACACAGCGTAAGTAGCAGAGGGGCATTTGGATGTTGGCGGTCTGAGTTTTAAGCCATTGCTCTTATTAATTACATGTGTAAATGCAAAATCCAATGTGGGGAGAAAAACAAATCCAGCAAGTTGCTAAGGAGGCGAGAAATGTGGTGCTGGAGGAAAAGATTCACGCGCTTCTCCTGGGATATCAAAGTAACCCAGCGAGCTGCTTTTTGTTCATTTCTGCAAATTGTGATGTTGAAGCTGAGACTCTGTAGGTTTAGTTTTAAAAATGAAGAATTTCGCAGCACTGACGAAATGGGAACTCTTTTTTTATTTTGGAGAAAACTTTGTTTTTTCGCGGACACTCTTTTGAGCTCAATGGGAAAACTAGCGAGTTTAAAAAGCTAGAGATTTCTAACTGCAGGTCAAAACCTGAACATTTTATGCCCGGGGAAAATTGTTTCGTGTTAAGGTTTCAGTCACATGATATAACTATGCTACGGTTATGCAATATTTTTAGGACTCTTCAGAGTTGGCCGTGTGGCCGTTCTTTTTCCAGACTGAAGACTCCATGCTGATGGATTTCAGGGATAAGACCACTATCCCTTCAGGCTCAGCAATAAGGCTGTTAATTCTCAGAAAACTACTCTTGTGACAAATAAATGATGAAGTTCTGTTTCAAGTGAATTAAAAAAAAAAATAACAAGTCCACTTTTCCAATGTGAAAAAGTCATTAAACAATGTTGGCTTTTAAAGTGGCATAGCTTTCTATAAACTTCATGATATTTTCAAAACCGTTGAAAAACTATGAGGCCCAGATGGTTTTGTACTTGAGACTAGCAAACTAGGACCAGAGAGTAAACATGTTAGGCTTTCTAGGCCTCCATACAGTCTTTGTTGGGACTATTTAACTCTGTCATTGTGATGTGAAAGCAATCATAGACAATGTATAAACAAAGGAGTATGATTGTGTTCAGTCACAACTTTATCTATGGATGATGAAATTGATTTTCATATAATTTCCAGTGTCACAAAATATAGTTCTTTCCTTTGATTTTTTCAAACATTTAAACATATAAAACTTACACATAAGCCATACAAAAAAATAAGCAGAGGGCTGGCTGTGACCTGCAGACTGTGGTTTGTTGATCCTGGCTTAATATAACCGAAGCCTGGCCATAGAATATACAATGAGCATAGCCATCGAGAGCTGGCAGGTGAGGTCTGTGAGACTGGTCTTGACACATTCTCACCTCTTCTTTCTGTATCCTCTCTCAGCTTCTGTACTTCCCACAGATTATTAGCTTCTGGTCAGGAGAGTTTAATATATGCAACATGATAAACTCTTTTTAACAATATAATCTATATATATAAAAGCCTAAGCCACCAAACAACCAAAAGACCATTTGACTAGTTGCTATGATGCACACTGACCACCTGGGGGAAGACGCTTAATTCAGGAGCTGCTCCCTCGTGGGCAGTGTGCTTCCACAGCAGGAGTGCTGCTCAGCTGACTCATGAGTGCCAGACACCGGGCTCATGGCTGGTGAGCACAGCTGTGGCATGAGCCTCTCCTGTCTCCATGGCAGCATGCTACCCAGCAGCAGAGGGAGATGCAGCGGGGCCAGCATGAGCGAGAGCAGTGCAGCACCCAGTCACCTGCAGCTTTGTGCACTACTACATCCATGAGGGATGTTGGTCTGCAGGGATCAGTTGAAACCAGCAGTCCGATATCCCCCGACGAGTCCCAGATTGAGAGAGGGCACAGGTCAGGCAGAAGGGCCCACCGGTGCACGAATCCGTGCACCGGGCACTAGTTACCAAATAAGGATGCACATTACTGAGTTGTTACCTCTTCTTTAACTCTGAATTATCTTCATAGGAAGTGATTTGGGGACTGCTTCTGAGTGGTCCTCAAGCAGAGTTTTGTGCTTCAACCTTCAATGCTTTGATAGCAAACCTGGAATGTTCTATCTTTCCATCTGTTCAGACGTGCTCACTACGATGCAAAGCCTAGCTGACAGATGCTGCATCACCTCTTCTTGGAAGACCTCATTCCTTAACCTCCTCTACAGTTAGGTAGAGACAATGGAATGCAGCTAAAACCAAGATAAGCCATATGTAGGTCTGACTTCTCAAACATTTAGAGTGATCTTTTATATCCACTCCTCCCCTCTCCTATACGTCCAGTTATAAGCAAAGAAAGCAGAGATGCTGGAACTCTACCATAGAAGGAGTCCCAGAATAGAAAAAGAGCCCCTTAGAAGCACTGCCTGACCCACACTGGATATCAAGTGAGCAAGAAATAAACTGCTATTGTTTTGAGCTACGGAAATGTTGAGGCTGTCTGTTAGAGCAGCTAGCATTCCTTATCCTGACAAAAATAACTTTGAAATTCTACTCAAGGATTTTACTCAACTTCCACTACTTATTTTTTTAATGGAGTTTTTTTTTGACAACCTCTTGTATATTGTAAGAGTTGCAAGTCTCCTTATAACAATAAGGAGAAATTGCTAAAATAGTTCACAAAACCAGAAATCACACTTCTGAGTATTTATTTCAGAGGAATAAAAATTTATATCCAGACAAAAACCTGCACAGGATTGTTTATAAGTACAGCTTTATTTGTTACAGCCACAAAGTGGAAACAACCAAAATGGCCCTCAAGTGATGAATGGTTAAACAAACTGTCCCATCCATACCATAGAATACTGCTCAGGAATGAAAAGAAACAAACTATTGATACATACAATGACTTGGATAGATTTTCAAGGCATTGTGTTGAGTTAAAAAAGCCAATCGCAGAAGGTGAAATACTGTATTATTCCATTTACATAAAACATTTGCATAATGACAAAATTATAGAAATGAAAAACAGATTAGTAGTAGCTGTCAAAGGGTAAAGAGGTGGGGGCAAAAAGAGTGGGTTCGATTTCTGGATTGCATAAGGGAGATCTTTGTAGTGATGCACTTGTTCTGTATTTTGACTGTGGTGGTGATATGATGTGATATGATGATATGATATGATAAAATGACACAGGACTATACCCAGATATTGTGGTGATGCTAATTTTCTATCAAACTATGCAAGATAAAGCCATTAAGGAAAACCGGGTGACTTCCTGTGAATCTATAATTGTTATAAAACAACTGCCATCGATAAAATCCTCGCTCCATGTTAAGCTCCAACTGCTTTTCCTGTGATCTCCCAAATCCTTGCAACATTATAAGGTGGGTATTTTACAGATGAGGAAAGTAAGGAGTTGAAAGACATAGTAATACAATGAAAACCACAAAACTAGAAAGTAATGGATTCAAGTTAATCTGATTCCAGATCTAAGTCCTATCTTCTCACCTACCTATATGTCTACCCTATATTTTCTAAACAACCGCAACCTATCACTTTAGTACCTAGTACCACTTGATAAATTGTTATTATTCAGATAAGAAAGCAAAAGAAAACTACCAGAACTTGAAATACTTTTGTGCCTAGCAGCAGATCTGGCACCTACACATATAAAAATGGGTGGCTAAATTTTGTCAGATTCAGAGGTCTCCACAGCTAAACATTCCAAAATGAAGGCAGAACATAATTGCTTACTCAAATTTGATGCTATTTATTAATGAACTGTGGCCCAACTTTCTTCATCTGATATGTAAATTCTAAGTTCCTATCCTGGCCTAGAAATTATTTTGTTTTTGCTTTATTTTTCTAGATATATTTTATATCCAGGAGAGCATAGAAATCAATTTTTTCCCCCATAAGTTTAAACAGGAAGATTCTGGCGCTTCTAATCCACTTTTTTTTTTTTTTTCTTTTAAATTCAGATGAATGCACTTGAGAATATAAAATGGGCCACGGGAATTGTGTGTTTCTGGAATGCTCCCCTCTGGCCCACTTGTTTAGCTAGACTGGGTTTGGGTTTTGTAATTGCATCCTGAACATAGCATTAGCTATGTCATGCTGGGCATCAGCACTACCATTTGGGGACCCCTGTGGGGTGCAGAGGAAGCTAAATGGACTTGTTGCTTAGAGTCCCACTGGGTGACTGATGCTGATTTTGATTATTAGCTGGTGTAACCATGCTGCATGTGACAACAATGAAGAGTCATTAGGCTGAGAGTGAAAATCTGTGGTGACTAGGAAATGGTGCCAGACAGAGGAAGACAAATACCACATGATCTCACTTACATGGGTAATCTAATGAACAAAATAAACTGGCAAACAAAATAGAAACAGAGGAATGGACACATGGAACAGACTGACAGCTGGATGAAAGAAGGTGACGGGATTAAGCGAAAAACCATATATCTATAATAATATAAGCATAATATGCTAATTAGACCAGATGTCCTTCCAGGCAACCTTCTAGATGAAGCCAGGGCTGTGAGGGCTGACACAGCTGCCGTGACTTCAAGGGCTGAGCCCCTTGCTCAAATTTCGTGCATCTGGCCTCTAATATATATATGTATTTTATATATGTACTAGAGGCCCGGTGCACAAAAATTTGTGTACTGGGGGGGGGGGGCGTCCCTCAGCCTAGCCTGTGCTGTCTTGCAGTCTGGGACCTCTGGCTGTTTGCAGACTGGCCACAGCCCCCAGAGACCCAAGCTCCCAGTGAGGCTGGCTGGAAGCAGGTATCTGGGATTTATTTATCTTCTATAACTGAAACTTTGTTGGCTTGAGCGGAGGCCACAGACAGCCAGGACAGGTGGAAAGCTTGGCTTCCTCCATCGCCAGGGCAACCAAGCCTCCTGCTTGCTCCAGCTCTGTGGCTGCCGGCAGCCATCTTGGTTGGGTTAATTTGCATATAGTCGCTCTGATTGGCTGGTGGGTGTGGCTTGGGGTGTAGCAGAGTGACACTAATTTGCATGTTACTTTTTTATTAGTGTAGATATTTTACACATAGACACAGATAACAGAGTGATGATAGCCAGAGGGAAAGGGGATCGTAGTAGGTGGAGGTGGACAAAATGGGAACAGAAATAGGTTTCGCTTTGGGCAATGGGTGGATGATGGAGTATGCAGACGATGTTTTGTTGAGTTGTACAACTGAAACCTGTATCGTTTTGTGACTGTTACAATAAGTATCACCCCAATAAACTAAAAAAAACCTGTTAGAGTAAAACAAATGGTGGGCTTTAATTTTAAGGAAGAATGAAGGAGGAAGACAACTTAGTGATAAAATCCCCACTCCTAACCAGGGCCTGCCCACTAGCTCTCTCAAAACTCAGCACTTGTTCTGTGTTTTCAGCACATGCTTTCTTACTATTTCTAGAGTGTGTCACATTCAGTTCCACCACAGGACCTCTGCACGTGCTGTTCCCTCAGCAGCCCTCTTCCGAGGGAGCTCCACACAGCATCTTCCCTCTAATCAGGCTGCTCCTCAAATTACTCCAGAGAGGCTACCCCTCAAAGATGATAAGCATATTAAAAACGGCTTGTTTCCTCCTCGTTGTCTTCATTCTCTGGTTCCTATTCAGTTTTCTTTTTAGGACTTATCTCTGCTTAAAATTATGCATTGCATTGTTTTTCATTTGCTTATTATCTGACTCTCAATGAAACATAAATTCCTCACGGGCAGGGCAACTATCTATTTGTTCGCTGTTGTAACCTCGGCACATAAAATTGATTTTCTGGCACGTAACGGCCCTACATTTTACTTGTTAAATGAAACAATGAATGAACAAGTGCCCAGTCCACTGTAACTTGTCTTTTGTCCCAGCCAAGTGTTTATTTATATTATCTCTTCCAGCCAACCCCAGGCTTACTGTGTTTGGGATTTGGTTATTGTCTTTATGAGAAACCTGTGCAGACTTTTGAAACATCGATCAGCTGCCTCCTGTACAACTCCTACTGGGGATGTGCCCGCAACCAAGGTACATGCCCTTGACCAGAATTAAACCTGGGATCTTTCAATCCGCAGGCCAATGCTCCATCCACTGAGCCAAACCAATCAGGGCTCCTTTTCTGTTTTTCTAGGTTGCAGGTCCCTTGCTGCTCATTCTGATGCTAATGTCATACTTAATGGTGAAAAACTGATACTTATTTGTCCAGATACCATGGATCCAATC
>PVJC01017410.1:0-32546 GCA_004026665.1 Murina feae | reverse complement strand
ATAAATACATTGGTGGAAACACTAGCTGGAACTGAGAAGAAGGAAGAAGGGAAATGAACATTTTAAAACTATTGGAGCCTGGAGAGCACATTGGGAAGCCAATTCCTCTGTGGCCTTTCTATGTCACAACGGGTAACTATAAATTCTGACTTTCAAAAAATTCCAGGTCAGGTCACAACCATTTTGCTCTCTGACTGTGGATCTAATCAATCACTTGCTTCAGTGTTGCTGTAAATCTAAAGCTGATTCGTGGGGAAAAAAACAACAAACAAACAAAAAACACAAAAAAACACACAAACAAAAAACCCCCCACCAAACTGGATATTATTTAGATTCCCCTAAGGGCCACATGGGTCCCCTCCATGCAGAGGCAAAATGGTTTTACGTAAAAGTACTGTACTGTTCAGCTGTTCTCATTTCTCCCAGTCTCCAAAAAATTCAGATCTATATTTCATCCTGTAACAGAAAATGTCAATCTTGGTTGTAAAGTGGAACTTAAAAATATTTGTTATTCAGCCCTTATCAGAAGCTAATGGGGAGAAGCTCTGTCCTTGGATGAAGTTAGACCACTAGAATGTTGAACACATTGTATGCAGTGGGCTAGTCCTTACAGAATTGCTTTAACTCAATTTTGCTTTAATGTTATGCCGTTGGCTTTTATTCAAGGTATATACTAGAAACCACCACATGAAATTCACTTCAGCATTTACTGTAAAATTGTGGTTGAGGGCATTGTCCATTACATCACTCAATATGTGCTATTAAGTCCCATATGAGAGAATTCTTTTAAAATTAGTTTTAGGAAACAAAATGGGCTCCTTGTTAAATTGATATTCTGATTCCTTTCCAATAATGAAAAGGGTATTAATTAGGATTTCTTTTTTTCTGTTTTAAGTGGCAGAGCCCTACTCAGACTTACTAATCGAAGAAGAAAATTTACTTGCTCTCATTGTTGGGAAGGATTTTTGGGTTATGGACAGAACTAAGAGGTGCAGCAACCGGGCTTCGGGGCTCAAAGACAGGAGCCAGGACTTAGTACACAGGACTTGTTCTCTCTGTGTTGGCTTGTCTCCTCAACTTATTTAGTTTCCTTTCCTTCCACTGGAGACAATTCTTTTCCCCAAGGAGGTAAGATAGTCAGTAGCTGCTCCTGGTTCATATTTTCCAGCTTATCATCTTCAGTGGGAAATTAACTCCCCTCACCCCAAGTCTGTGTATCAATCCCTGGGAAGATTCTCATTGATGCTGACTCCTGACCGTCAGATACCCACCTCCAGATAATCATTGCAAAGGGGATAGGATACTGTGTAGAAAGAAGCATAGGTGATGGGGCATGCTATTTGAGAGCCCCAGGCAGAGAGTGGAGAAGAACCCCTTCTCCAAAGGAAAGAGAACATGTTTTCAGAAGAAGAGCATGAGAAATGAGAAAACATGAAGGGCAGACAAGACAACAGCCAGAGCCATGTGTGAATAGAGATAGAACATATAGTTCCTTTTCCTTTTTGCTCCAAGTGCCAGGAAGCTTACAGGCAAACATGAAGCCCACACCAACAATTATGCTTATCCTTCAGCATAATCAGTTTTACCTCTGATTTTGGTTTTCTATTTTATTTTATAGCTTTATTATTTTATTGGTTCTTATAAGCTTTTTAATGTCCCTTTGAAAAGAAATAAAACACAAATAATTTCAACAAACCACTGAGATTATCTCACAAAGTAAAATTTCTAGTGTCTGCTGAATCCTAACATGCAAATTTGAAAGGAGACATATTTTATTCTTGAAAATAAAACTAAGAACAAAGTTCACAGGGGAGTAGCATGTCTGTTAAATGGGAAGGGAAGAATGAGTGAAGTCTTGTCCTTCAGGACTGACTGGATGGCTGTTTTGTGCCTAATTAGCCTGTGAAGGTCTGTCCTTGTGATGGAGACTTCCTTACAATGGAAGGAAAAGCTACTCCTTGATAAGGTATGAAGCACAGCTCTTCACAATAAGAGTTAAAATGTGAGAAGAAAATAAACTGTAAAGACTATAGGGAAGAGCTTTCTTTATGAACTCTAGTGGCAGAGCTCTCCAAGAGAAGTGGTTTAGAAGAAGTTCCAGAAATTCAGAGACAGTTGATCCAGTCACCTGACACTGCAACTGGAGGGTGTACCATACCAGGAGACTCCCATCACCACCTTGCCCACTCCCACAGTTCCCCTTGAGAATCCATCCCTTCTTACTGTATCTGCAACAGGCTTGGCTTTCAGATAACTTCAATATTAACTAAGTCAAAAATCTATGGCTATTCTCAAATAGTCAACAAACTCAAGTCTTTCAAGAATAGGATTTGGCATTCTCCCATTGAAAAATGATGCAGGCCCAGAGATATCTGTCCACAGCCCTTCCTCCCAACACCAAGCTTGCCTCCAATCTCTCCTTACACAAAGGGTTCTATGTTCTGGGCTCACCGAAGGACTAGGGACACAGGATACCTCTTCTTCCCAGGAGATGCCCTGCTGTTTACTTTCCTGATGATAGAGACCCATTAGGTCGCCTACTAGATTTGCCTTATAGCCTGTGATAACATACCTTAGGCACACCATATACATCCTTTCTATCCCCTCAGAACAATATCCATTCTTTCAGGAAGGTTGTTTTCTTACACAGACAGTGAAATTAGGGCAAAAGAAAAAAATACTACGGGTAAAGAAGGCGCTGTTAGGGGGCAGAAGAGGAAAACTACTCATTTTGTTTGGCTTTATTTTGTTTTCTAAAAGACTTCACAGTTTTATATTTGCTATTCTTCAAGCAGCTGGAACCTCAGTGTGACTGTCTTCTCTGCATAACCTAAAGAGTGAGCTCAACATGGGTAGGTACTGGAGGAGGAAGAGGATGTTTCTGAAACTCTTGGGTTATCTAAATATAATTTGTCCCCTTCCTCTCCTTAAGGAGTCACTTCGATGCTCTATTCATTATGTGATGTGGTTAATGTAGGGGAACACTGTGTCTCGGGAAGCAGTTGAAAGCAAGCAAGCCTGGGGATTTGAGAGCAATAGCTCAGATCACGCTAGCTCGTCCTTTCTTAAGTTGTTTACTATTGGCCCCTGGAAAGTGACAACACTGCTAATACAGACTTGGGGAAATGAGCGTTTCTTACTGTTTCCAAGGAAATGAGTCTGTGCTCTCTCACATGAGGTTTATATGCAACTTGTCATCCATAAAATGAGAGGTTCAGACTGGCTGATCTCTACATTGTAAAGTTCCAGCATTCCTTGTCCTCCTTTGCTTGACTTCACTTAAAAAAAATTGTATGCCTGTCACAGCAACAACAACTGTACTTTAAAGTGGGGGAAAATGTTACCCATAATCTCATAATATCAATATTTTCCCCCTCAAAGGTTTTTTTTGTTTTGTTCTTGTCCACATGCAGTTGTAATAATCACACATTTGGAGTCATAGAATTGATTTAGTTATGCATTCTTTAAGTTAGGAGCATTTTCCATGTTTTCCCATCTTAAACATGATAATTTTCAGTGTTGCATAGCATCCTAGTACATTTGCATACACGGAATTAATATTACCTCAGTGTCAGACATTTGGCTCTCATTTTCCTCTATGTAGAAAAACGAAAATGAACACCTAGGGCACACAACTTTTAAAAAGTATAGCTTTGAGTTTTTATCTTTTAGATACAGCTCTAAGAGCCGGACCACTGAATAAATAGATGTGCATGTTTAATGACACTTACACCATAATGTCAAATTGTTCTTCAAATGAGATGAAGAAATGTACACGGCCAAAATCAAGAGCTGAAAATCCCAGTTTTACCACATCTTTGCCATATGGGTGTATTTTAATGTTTTGTTTCTTTGGAAGATATATGGCCATAAAAAAAATCAGCTGTGCAGCAAAGATGATTCTAATTTTTGTTGTTTTGTTTGCCATCTCCCCACTTCCCCGCCCTTCTCCCACTTCTTTAGAATCAAGTAATAGCTCTCCCATGAACATCTGTGCTATCCTGACGTGTACCCTAAGGGCTTATTGTGGCTTGTCACCTACTCACAGAGATTAATTTCTCCTTCAGATGTTTGTCCTTCAGCTTCCTTTTTGCAAAAAAAAAAAAAAAAAAGCCTCAGGACATAGTGGTCTGCTACCCCTGAAAGTGATCCAGCCCAGAGACCTGCTGTCACTTGCTTCCCTTTTCTCCTTACACTCCCGCTTCCAGGGGATGGGTTTTTCTTTGCTTATGGTCCATCTGACACCTGACCTTTCCCAGTATAAACAATGTAAATGACACTAGCATCTGAGTGACAAACTTCAGTCCTGGTGGCAGATAATCCACACATTGCCCTGAGGCAGGGTCTTGCTTGCCTTTTGGATAGGAAGGAAGTGAAAGTAGACAAGGGAACATTCTCCCCAAATTCAAATGTAGATGATGATAGAGAATTGTGGGTTCCATTTTACCTACATTCAATTTGAAAACCTTTCAAAAACCTTTCAGTTGTTTTTCCACTCTCTTCATCATCCTTCCCTTCTCCCAGCTCCACACACAGATTTGTCTAGGAATTTGGTAAAGGTTATACATACCAAATAGCGCAGCTGTGTTTGGGCACCAAAGATTGAACCTACCCATAGTCATTTCCTTTCTGTTTTCTTTTCTAAACTATTTACATAAAATTCTGAAATTGAGATTGAGGCTGTTTTATTTTCATCAGTGAGTCAGATGAGGAAGGGCAGAGGCTGGGTTAAACAGTCAGGAGGCAGCAGAGCCTGGATTAAAAGTTACCATCAGGAGCACCATAATTTTGGGGAGACAATATCTCAGTGGTATCGGTGCCTTGTGTTCAGCTGCAAGTAACAGAGACTCAAAACCGGACTGAGACGAATCATGGTTTTAATTTTTCTAACAGGATGAGAAGTCAGGAGGCAGTCTGGGTCACCTCCTCAATGAAGTCTGAGTCCAAGCACTGTGAATATTCTGTATTACTACTCTTAACTTGAACCTTTATCTTTAAAGTTGCCTCAGGGTGGGTCCCAGCATTATCAGGGAGAGAGAGAGAGAGAGAGAGAGAGAGAGAGAGAGAGAGAGAGAGAGAGAGAGAGAGAGAGAAGGATGGACAAGTTTTAGGCCCATATACTCAGTCTCTCCTCCTCAGGAATCCCAGAAGTCTCTTCCAACACCCACTTATATCTTATATCGCTTTGGCTAGAATCTAGTCACTTGACCATCCCTATCTGCAGCAGAAGTTGACAAATGTTGTGTGTTTAACTTGGGTACAATGTTGTCTGATAAAATCAATTTTGGGTCAGTAAGCAAACTGTGGAAAATAGATATTGGGTAGACAAATACAAGTTTCTATCAATATTGGTAACAATTTGTTGAGTCCTTCTTTTGAAAATGATCCTGGTAGGGTTAGGATTCATTATTAAATTCAACCCAAAGATCACTCAATCACAGAATGCTGGCATTGGAAGGGACCTTAAGAAGTCATGTGTTTCAGTACAGGAGGCTCCTGTAAGGCATCTCTGTCTGATGTCCATCCACCCTTTGGTTGAACAAGTTCAATGCAAGGAATCTCACTACTCCATAAAGCATCCCATTTCATTGTTGGGCAGTGCCTGTTGTTTACAGTTACAATAGTAAGGAAAGTAGTATAATAATACACTGATAACACTTGCTTCTATTGAATAAAACATACGTAGCACACATCCATGAGTCCAGCTCTTCCTTTTGCAATCCTTTGGTAGGACAGCCATTCCTATTATTGAAGACAAGTATCATGCTCTCAACTCTGCAGAATATCATTTGCTCATACAACACTGCATCTGCTACCAATGTATCTTGGGTACATTATCTGCTACTTAATTCTTTTCTCCCATTCTCAAATGTGCACCATTATGCATATATGTTTCAAACTTATGTACACTGTCCTCTGAACTTGTTTTAAAGACATTTTGTCTAATCTTTGTTTTCCTTTCCTATCTAGCCCTTAATCTTCAAGCTCACTTAGGAAAGGCAAAATCAAGGTCATACTAACATCAACCGAAACACTTAAACATATTCCCACTCACCGGAGCAGGCTGGTGCTTTTACTTGTTGTCATTTGCCAACCCACATCAAGTCTTTCTCTCCTCCCCTGACTCAGGCCCTTGTTTCTCTTCTTCTTTTTTTTTCTGAATCAAAAGTTTTCAGTCTCTTCTATCTTTCACATCATTTTGCCTCTGTATCTCCACACTAGTTGTCTATGCCTCTGAGTCAGTAATGTGTCTCCAACTTTAGGGCCAGAGACCTTCAGAGCTGTTCAATGGCATCTTCATAATCTTCAGTTCTTTTCTGAGTCTAAAATTCTGTAAAACTTCTTCATATTCCCATCCGGATATGTTGAAAATCCAAGCTTTTTTTTTTAATGCCAAAAAACCTTTCTGTGTGGAAATCTGAAGTTCCATTAAAAAAAAGAAATTTTACTGGGGGAAGGTGGGTCGATTTGAACAGTGCCATTATTATCAGCACTGGTTAAATAAATAAAAGTTATTTTGAAATTTGAAAATGTGAAGACAACCTGTGGAGCTAATCAATTAGATCTCACACCATTCTCTTTCCAAAAAGGGCAGATGTGGGCACTTCTCTCTGAAGATGCCCTCAAGGTCCCTGGTTGTGGCCCTTTAATACAAAAGACCTACGGTCCACAGCACTTGGGCAACTCAGGCACTTGACCAGGTTCCAAGAGAGAACCTTTTCTCCTAAATGCCTATTCTCAGAGGATAGGATCATGGTGATTTTCTGAAGTAGAACTGCTCTTTATAAATTTTGGCAAAAGCACAGGAGGCTGTTGAGAGAAATGCCATGGGGCAAACACTGCAAAAAATATGAAACCTTGAGTGCTGGCAAGATGCTTTCTTTCCATCTGATTCTACCTCCCCCACACTTCACCATGAATGACTGAAGAGAGAAGGCAGCCCCACAGCATGGAGAAAAGAGAGACAATAGTTCTTCAAAAAGGGAAGAAAATCAAACTAAAGTCTGAAAAATAAATAATGATGAAGGTACAAACTTGTATCCACAGAAACTGTTAACATGCACTTTTTAAGGATGAAGGACTTGCTCAATTTACTTCTGGGAACCCTGCCTGTTTCTCAAAATAGTAGTACAACATGATAGAGTAAAAAAGGGAAAAGCAGGGTTGAAGGTTTTACTATGCATTATTTGCATTGGTATCATACCCACACATGCATGGTACTAGTGTATTCCAAAAGAGAAAGAAATATGTGGCTATTTATGAGTGCAATGTTGTGGCAGTTTTAATGATCTTTTTCATAACTTTCTATAGTCTCCATATTTTATAAAGTAAGTTGATGTTTGTTTTTATAATTAAAATTATTTTTTGTCAAAGGTGGAAGGGCATTAATGGAACCTATCAGATATAAGGAAACAGACCTTGATTTAGTGTCTATTGAGCCAGTAAAAATGAATAAATACAAGATATACAAACTGGCGACTTTGTGAGGGTGAAGAGGCATTTTCCAGCTCATACATTCTACTCCCTAAAATGGTAGGAAAAGAGAAGTGAATGGAGGTACTTTTGATGGAGAGAAAATTGAGTCTGGTCTCTCTTTTCATTATTCTGAAGTTATTAATTTTAACCTGTGAAAGTAACTGTGAACTAATATAATCAAAATAAACTTTTCCCAATTTTCCCATTGGAAGTATTTCTTGTCCCCCCTTCCCCAATGGCTTTTAGGCTCATCACTATATTCTGACATTCTAATCTAATCTAATAAAAGAGAAACATGCAAATTGGTGTCACTCTGCTACACCCCAAGCCACGCCCACCAGCCAATCAGAGCCACTACATGTAAATTAACCCAACCAAGATGGCAGCAGGCAGCCACAGAGCTGGAGCAAGCAGGAGCCTTGGTTGCCCAAGCAATGGAGGAGGCCAAGCTTCCCGCCTGCCCTGGCAGGCTGTGGCCTCTGCTCAAGGCAACAAAGTTTCAATTACAAAAGATAAATAAATCCCAGATACTTGCTTCTAGCCAGCCTTGCTGGGAGCTTGGGTTGCTGGGGGCTTTGGCCAGCCTGCAAACAGCCATGAGCCCCTCACCCAGGCTGGCCAGGCACCCCAGCAAGAACCTCACCCTGATTTGGGACATCCTTCAGGGCAAACCAGCCAGCCCCCACCTGTGCACCAGGCCTCTATCCTTCCTATATAATAAAAGGGTAATATGCAAATTGACCCTAACAGCAGAACGACTGAGGATGACTGGTCACTATGATACACACTGATCACCAGGGGGCAGATGCTCAATGCAGGAGCTGCCCCTTGGTGGTCAGTGTGCTCCCACAGGGGGAGCTCTGCTCAGCCACAAGCCAGTGGTGGTGTCAGGAGCCTCTCCTGCCTCCTCAGCAGTGCTAAGGATGTCTGACTGCAGCTTAGGCCTGCTCCCCACTGGCAAGTGGACATCCCCCAAGGGCTCCCAGGCTGCCAGAGGGATGCCAGCTTAGGCCTGATTGCCCAGGGAGTGGGCCTAAGCCAGCAGGTGGACATCCCCCAAGGAGTCCTGGACTGTGAGAGGACACAGGCCGGGCTGAGTGACCTGCTGAGTGCACAAATTTTTGTGCACTGGGCCTCTAGCCTGTTTAATAATAGTCAAATGTATAGAATTCTAAAAAAAAAAAAAAAGAGTTAAGGAGTAGCTAACCTCATCATATGATAAAGTTTAAAGTAACTAAAACAGTGTAGTACCAGTTACAAGTAGAAAGACAGAAGAGTCTTATAAGAAACATTCCTATTAAAAAGAATATAGTATATGATAAATGTGCATGGTATGTCCATGAAAAAAATTATTCATTTGACCAACTTTGTTGAAATAATTAAGTGGCCTTCCACATCAGAGATAATCAAACAACCTATGAACCAAATCCTGCCAACATTCTGCTTGTATATAAAAGATTGACTGTACTGGGCCCATACCTGTTTGTCCACAGATGGTCTGGTTGATCTCTCTCAGCAATGGCAGGGTGAGATGCTACCCTGAGATTATATTGTCCATGAAGGCCAAAATGTTTATTATTTAGCCATTCACATAAAAGTTTGCTGACTCACAAGCTAGATGAATACAATGTTACAAATCTACCTCAATATTATACCCAAACAAATATCAGATGGATAAAATATCAGAATTAAAAAAAAGGAACCCTAAAGTATAAGAATTCATTATTTCAGAGTGTTTTTTTCTAGATCATATTCGAGTGGCAAAGGCCAGATGTGAAGACTCACAAAACCTACTACATAAATATTAAATAAATGATGCAAGCCAAAAAAAATCCAGGTAAAGATAAGAGGCAAGTGGCAAACAAAATAAAATTTTGCAACTTATTATAGTGAGAAGGGTTAACTTTTCTAATCTATAAAATAAAACATCTTCCTCTAATCATTTCTATCAAATAGAAATTAATCATGACTATGAAGAGGCAGATCAAAGGAAAGGAAATACATTTGGCTCTTCACCATATAAAAAGAAGCTCAACATTAGTCACAGTAAGAGAAATAGAAATTGAAGTGATTGTGAGAAGCCATCCTTCATTTAGTCAAATGATTAAAAGTTGGAAACCACACAGTGCAGGAACAGGCACTCCATGCATTATTAGCTGGAATAAAACCTTGTGCAACTCTAAAGAAGGCAATTTAGCTGTATTTATCAAGATTTTAAATCTAGACTTAGACCACATAATTACAATTCTGAGAATTTCTTCTATCAATATAGTAACCCACACTGAAAAGCAAAATTCATTAAAATCAGGATATTGATTACAGTATTATTTGTAACTAGAGGCCTGGTGCACAAAATTCATGCATGAGTATGGTCCCTAGGCCTGGCCAGTGATCAGGGCCGATTTGGGCCTTCCAGCTGCTGTCCGGGGCCTTCCTTCATTTCATGCCATCCCCTGGTGGTCAGAACATGTCATAGTGAGCTTTCAAACTCTCAGTTGAACTCCCAAGGGGACAGTTTGCATATTAGCCTTTTATATATATAGAAAGCAGGAGTCTGAAAATAATGCAGATAATTACCAATATAATACAATAAGTTACGGTACATCCAAACATGGACATACTGTATAGCATTAGAAGTAATGAACAATGTATGTATGTATGATCTGGAATAATCTCTAAGATGTTTTATTAAGTTAAAAAAAAGCAGGATGCAGAAATATGAATTTGTTGTTTTAATATTAGTATTAGGAAGAAGTATATGTGGATTTTGTTTTGTATATGCATAGATTATCTCAGGGAAGATGTATAAAAACCAGGAAGGAAAAATCAAAATTTGTATATATATTGTTTATTCTAATAAAGGGAGGAAATCCTGATATATGCTACAACATGAACGTATCTATCTTGAGGACAATATGCTAAGTGAAATAAGCCAGCCACAAAAGGACAAATATTATATATTTCCACCTATATGGGACAGAGTATCAAAAATCACAGAGGCAGAAAGTAGAATGGTCATTGCCAGAGGTTGTGGGGGTGGAAGAGCTAGTGCTTAGTGAATAAAGAGTTTTAGTATTACAAAATAAAATTATGGAGATAGATGGTGATGATAGTTGCAAAACATTATGAATATATTAAATACCACTAAATAGTATACTAAAAATAGTTAGAATAGTAAATTTAATGTGATGTGTATTTCACATAAAATTTTAAAAAATAAAACTGGAAGGGAACCAGGTTCCTAAGGACAGGGTGAGAGGGGAATTTTCATAGAATATTTTCTTGTATGTTGGAATTTAGTACAAGTTGCATGAATGAACTGTTTTGCATTTTAAAATTTATTCTATCTATCTATCTATCTATCTATCTATCTATCTATCTATCTATCTCATCTAGCTAGCTATCTGTATATGTATTGTGAAATCATAATTACATTTGTTTAAAAACCACTCTCAACAAAAATGACAGTCTGAAGTACATCAGTTTTAATAGCCCTTGTCATTAGTTGGTGAGAATACATGGGTTTCTTTTTCAATTTTTTAAAAGTTTACATTTACAATAGAATTCATCCTTTTTAGTGTGCAATTCTTCAAGATGAAGAGTTGCATAACTTTTAAAATAAAAATATTAAAAGTTCCATAATTCCTAATAATTTATTTGCTCCTTTTTGTGGACATCCCCCTTCCCCACCCCAACTTTGCAATCATTGGTCTTTGTTCTGTTACAGTTTACTAGAGGCCCGGTGCACAAAATTCGTGTCCCTCAGCCTAGCCTGCACCCTCTCCAATCTGGGACCCCTCGAGGGATGTCCAACTGCCTGTTTAGGCTGGCTCCCAACTTCTCGCCTGCCTGCATGCCTGATTGATGCCTAACTGTTTCCCCTGCCAGCCCAATTACCCCTAACTGCACTCCTCTGCTGGCCTGGTTGCCCCTAACTGTCCTCTTTTGCCAGCCTGGTTGCCCCTAACTTCCCTCCCTTGCTAGCCTGGTCCCCCCAACTACTCTCCCTTTTAGGCCTGGTCTCCCCCAACTACCCTCCCCTGAAGGCCATCTTGTGTCCACATGGGAGAGGCCATCTTGTATGTTGGAGTGATGGTCAATTTGCATATTACTCTTTTATTAGATGGGATACTTTAAAGAATAGAAATAACTAATCAATAAGAGAGGGAGACAAAGACAGACAGAGAGACAGAGACATCCCCCCCCTCTTTTTCTTTTTTAATTTTATTGACTTTTTACAGAGTGGAAGGGAGAGGGATAGAGAGTTAGAAACATCGATGAGAGAGAAACATCAATCATCTGCCTCCTGCACACCCCCTACTGGGGTGTACCTGCAACCAAAGTACATGCCCTTGACCATAATTGAACCTGGGACCCTTTAGTCCGCAGGCCAATGCCCTACCCATTGAACCAAACCAGTTAGGGCACCCCCCTCTTTTTTTTTTTCCTATCATTTGCTAATCTTGTTCCAGTAAAGGCCTATTTGGCTAGTTGCAAAGCTGAGTTAACACTGAGGGTGAGTTATTTATCAAAAACCCCATCCATATATGAAAAGACTCTGGGACTAGTGACTTGGAGCATTGTTCTCTCCTATTAGAGAAATTACATCAGTATTCTAAGTTTTATGCCCATGAACAAATACATCAATCTCTTCAGAGTTGAAATAAATTTTCCAGGATGGCTTGTAGGAAGTCCTTGGATTTGTGTGCAGATGGTTGGTTGTATTTTGGTGCATTGACACAGCCATTATTTCAAAAGATGCTCACAGCAACAAGGAAGAGGGGGCTAAGGCATATATTGTTCTTCCCATCAGGAAGATGCAGGAAGCGGGAATCTGAGAGGCTAGTTGTTGAAGTCAATACCATCTCAGTTTCTCCTAACAAGGCATGGCTTTTCAGCTTCTGAGACTTTGAGGAGACATTTTATAATATGGAACAAGTGTGAAGTTCCAGACAATGAGGCACATGTTTATGAAGGACTGAGAGGAATACAAATGATCAGGATTCATGCAGACTAATGGACTGAAACATCAGTAGCATGGGCAGAATTAATTGCACACCCCCTGTGCTCTCGGCCTGGCACAGGGCATGGGCAGTCCTTGACTGGTCTAATGAGGGCCCCTCTGCTGGAGTCTGAGACCTGCTGTGTTTCCTCATCTGGAAAGTAGGGCTTTGTGCTCTCAATGTCCCCATGAGAGTGTCTATCACACCTGAAGTGCCTTTGCTATCTTGAAAGGAGTTAAATTTGTGCTACAGTCTTTTCTTATTTTTCACTAGACCTTCCATGACATCTGTATAACTTCTGCTTCATAAACCACTTTTCAAGTATTTTGCAACAACTTTGCTTTGTAATCTGAGAGCATTTTCTTGGCCCAAGGTTGTGAAAAGTTCCATTCTTCTTTAGGAGAAAATTTTGCTTGAGATTTATCTTAGGAGAAAAGGAAATTTAAAAGATTGTGGTTGTCTTAGCAGCCTTATGGTACATCCAGAATGTACTTCTTAGGCACAATGCCGTATCATAACCAAAGAAAAAGAACATTAGGGCCAAAGTACTACAAATAGCATTGCAAAATATTAGATAATGACATTGAATGTCTGAAGTCTTAAAAAATAAAGCAACAAAAACACTACTTGGCTAAATAGCACCTTCCTCCATGACATTTCACTTTCCGGGTATATCACAAATTTTGAAAGCATAAAAAAGTATATCTGTGTTGTAGAGTAAATAATGTTTAGTAAATATTTATTAAGCAGTATTTAGCATGTGCTGAGTAGCAATAGATGCAAAGAGGTGATGTCTACTCTCACAGGGTTTATAATCCATCAGGAAGTTTGATATTAATCAAATACTCAAGTAATTACCTAATAACTATTACAATGAGGGCCATGACGCACAGGGGACTATGCATTAAGTCATTCTGACCTACAAAACCATCAATAACCAGGGCTTACTACATAGCTTAAACATTGGCTTAATTAAATCATGGCTTAATAGATGCAATTCAATATAGTTCAATCTGCAGTGGATTAGAATGGGGGACCAGCCAAATCTGGAGGAGGGTACTGCCAGGGTAGACATTCCCAAGAAAGTGACATTTGGCATGATTGATTTCTGGAGGGTGAGTGGGAGACAGCTTCATGAAGGGAGGTAGTAAGCACCTTGGGCACAGAGCTGCCTGGGTAAAGTGAGGGTAAGCAATGTGCTTGGTGGGAGAGAAAAGCTATGAGTAGGCCCACAGGAATGGAGAACATAGTGAGCGGAAGACAGCTTGAGATGAAGCTAGAGAATTAGGTGTTGGTGAGACCATGCAGGCCCTTGTAGACTGCTAAAATTTTGAGTTTTGGATTGTTCCCTAAGACAAGGGGAAACCATTCACGGGTTGTAAGCCTTGAAAGAAGACGGATGCAGCCACTACCTTAGAATTGCTGAGGCTACTTAATACATCTTGGATCACTTAGTTAACCACTCAAGTGAGACAAATGATCTCTGTGGCCAGAGCTAGATTAAAGGAAGGAATGTTCAGACAGTTTTGGAGGATGATCATCAAGAAGGGATGCACACATATCACTGGGAATTCAATGGGATTAGAAACTAATATTATGAGGAGTCCATTCATGGGATGTGTTGTATGTGGGCAGAAGGGGTGAAGGCTTGATACCTCTTCAACATGTGTGAGCACAATGACACATGGCTGCTCTGCCTGCTGCACAGGCTTGTGGATGCCTGCAGAGCTTATGATTGGTCCAATGAGATAAGCAAGTTTAGAACCAAAGGAGACGGCTGCCACTAGTGGTCAGCCTTTTGCACCTCCTTCCTCAGCCCACCTGCTTAAGAAATGTCAAACATGCATTTTAATAATAGCATTCTGAAATGCTGACTACCTGTCCAGTGTGTCATGTCTCTGAAATAAGGGTGTATGAGCAGCAGTAAATTCTTGGCTCCTTGGCAATGATGGTGAAGAAGAAAAACCAGATTTTACATTTGAGCAGTTCCTTACAATACTCCATGTGCCTTATGTACATGTTACCTTTGTCATCACAGTAGGCATGAGAGAGTCTGTCATATGCATAAGTACGATGAAGCTTGGAAGAGTCAAATTCAGTTTTTAAGGCCATACATATAGTGGCAGAGCTGGAATTAAATTTTGAACCCTCTGAAATATAGTTTACTGTTTTCAGTTCTTGTGTATGTCACAGAGGTAATAGGGCACAGCCTACCTCACAATCACCAATCAAAAACTCATGTTTTCAGCATTTTTGCTTTGCCTTTCATTCCAGCCATCGGCAATTAGAAGCAGGCTGATGACATCATTAACGACTGACTCCTTGGGGGTAGTTGAGAGAACTCTGAAAACTATTGAGATATTGAAAAAAGAAACTGAAGAGAACACAGATAAATGGATGGGTGTTCATGATTGAAAGGATAAATATCATTAAAATGACCATACTGCAGTAAAAAAGGAGTTCTTACCATTTGCAACAGCATGGATGGAACTGAGAGCATTATGCTAAGTGAAATGAGCCAGTCAGAGAAGGATGTCACTCATTTGTGGAATATAATGAACAACATACACTGATGAACAAGGACAGATCCAGAGATGGAGAGGCATCGATCGGACTGTTGGGCCTTGGAGGGAAGGTAGAAGAGGGTGGGGGTAAGGGAGAGAAATCAACCAAAGGACTTATATACAAGCATATAGCCTAACCAATGGACAGGGACAGGAGGGGGGTGAGGGCATGAGTGAGGGGGGATAGAAGGTAACGAGGGGATAAGGACACATATGTAACAACTTAATCAATAAAAAATAAAATATAGATAAATAAATGAATAAATAAAATGACCATACTGCTCAAAGCAATCTATAGATTTAATGCAATCTCTATCAAAATATCAATAACATTCTTCTCAGAACTAGAAGAAATAATTCTAAAATGTATATGGAGCCCCAAAAGACATTGAATAGCCAAGAAATCTTGAGAAAGAAGAATAAAGTTGGAGATATCATGGTCTCTAATATTAAACTATACTTCAAAGCTATAATAATCAAAACTGTATGGTGCTGGCACAAAACACAGACACATAGATCAATGGAAAGAATAGAGAGCTCAGAAATAAACCCTCACGTATATGGTCAATGGGGGCACTGCTAGGAGAGGCCCTAGGCCTTGATGAGTAGACAACAAAGTATTAGCACAGGGAACACAATGCTTTAGGCTTTGTAAGACAGGAGAGGCATACGTCTTCAAAAATTATGAAGAAGAATACAAAACTATAAATACAAATTATGAGGTACAAAAGTGAATATTTATTTTTAAAAATTCCACCAATTACAAAATGCAAAAATCTGACAAACTACAAATGTGACAACATTCAGCAAAACAGAGTATTTTTTATTAATTAACTGCCTGATACATCTTTATGAGACTTTTCTCCCCATCTTTTTATTCCCCACTTAATATTTTTTATTACCTCATCATTGGACCATGATTTTATACTATGATATTTTTTTATGGAGAAAATAGCAAGACAATCAGTATTTAACATAATTGATTGAAGTTTGACTTTTATTATTAACTAGAGGCCTATTGCATGAAATTCATGCACCAGGAGGGGGTGGTTCCTCAGCCCGGCCTGCACTCTCTTTAATCTGGGACCCCTCAGGAGATCCCACATCAGGCCTAAACCAGCAGTCAGACATCCCTCTCACAATCTGGGACTGCTGGCTCCTAATTGCCTCTGTCTGCTGGCCTGATTGCTCCTAAATTGCCCCCCTGCCAACCTGATCGACCGTAACTTGCTCCCCTGCAGGCCTGATCACCCCTATCTACCTCTGCCTCAGCCCCTGGCCTAATCCACAGTCTGGCCTCCCCCTGCGGGAGGAAACCTGGTGGATCAGGGGAAGGTGTCACCCGTTACCCCACTGCTACTGCCACTACTGGCATGAGCCTGGGCCCTTCACAGCTGCACCTCAGCCCTCCCAACCACTGTGGCTTTGTCTAGAAGGACGTCCAGACAGCTGTCCAGAAGATGTCAGCCCTAATTATCTATAATCAGTATAGATAATTAAATGAGCTTATTTCAACTTCACAACTTATTCTGATAGTGTCCTGTTAATATTTAGAATTGTCAAATATAATAGAAAACTTCTATTATATTTTCTTCCTGTATTAGTTGTGACAGACACACTCACAATGTATGGTCCTATTATGAATCTATGCCCTACAAGAATAGGGATTCCGATATTTTAAGTTCATGAGATTCCCATTGAAAAAGGGAGAAAAAATGGTAAACGTATAGTTGCACACACTGAATATTATATATATTTTTCACAGAGTAGAATTTTCATTTTGACTAGACATCAATGAAATGGAATGTTCTGGTCACAGCTCCACATGTCTGATACCTGGTAGAATTTCCACAGGCTGACTGCTGGCTCCATGTCTTCCAAACTTCACCCGCCATGGCCCACAGCGTACGGGTACTTGGTGCACTAGGACACATTCATCCACAACACAATCTCTGGTCCTGGCCTTTCTGACATGATGATGTGGGAATCAGCATAGTGGGTTTTAGCATATTTCTAAAACGCTTTTCTACGCTGGGACTTTACTACTCATCCCACTAAGGGCCAAGTAAATGTATTTCCAACTTAACTTTCCTTCAGTCTGATTCCAAACTGCCCAGGGCCCTTCCTACACCCACCTACACAAGAGGGATGTTTGGGAGGACAAGTCAGAGTGGAAAGAGACTCTGGTCTTAATTGCTTGGTTTAATTGCCTTACCTTGCAAATTTTACATAAATGTACAAACATGGAAATTGTGGCTAGGACCCCTGGCAAGCGTCTTGGAAAAGGCCATGCAAGGAGGATCTCTGCAGTCCAGGCTTTATGGTAAATCCAGCACAAAGATCTTCCAAAGAAATGTTTTGTTCTTTTCATCTGTGATAGAGTGATTATTTGCCAAGGCAGAGGGATATAAAATATCTTGAAAATTAATAAAATATGTATACTAGTAATAGTCAAGAGGTTGCCAAAGTAAGATCTAGATGCATATGTGATAATTTTCCATCTCAGCTTCACTCAGTTTTGAAGGATTTCCTTATCCAGTTAGATGCCCTTCTCCATATCCTACTTCAACTTCATACAAAGCTAGAAAGTAAGTGTTATTTTCCCCATTTTATAAATAATGAAACTGAGGATGCTTGTCATAGGCTCATTGTTTCTAAATATTTTGTTAGTTAGTGGTCCACCCACCAGTCTCCCCAGGAGGGCAAAACTGCGAAGAGGCTGTTTACTCTCCTTGAAATATCGTATCAGTGATAATCCATTCTGCCTACTTAAAAACTAAACAAAGCAAAAGAAATCTCACCTCACCATTGTCCTCTACCCCAGTGATTTCTTATATATCTGACACTGAATTATGCTTATATTCTTTCTTACTTTAAAAAATGTATTTATATATTTTTTATCAGGGGGTAGGGAGGGTCTCCATTTGTTCTTTAGTTGTCAGATCTTAGAGTTCTATCCTTGGTCTTTTTCTAACTTAAACACTCTCCCTGGGTGACCTCATTAATTCCCTTAGAAACCATACACACACACACACACACACATACATTGGTATCTCACAAATTTAAGTGGATACTATCTACATCTTTCCTAAATTACTTTAGTCAATGAGTTTTACTACTTCACACTTAACTTCTTAATACATAGGTTTATTTTATTTAATTTCTATCCTTAAAGGGCCTTTAAAAAAGCAATCGTATATAATAAAAACCTAATATGCTAAGTGTCCCAGGTTCAATTTCGGTCAAGGGCATGTACCATGTTTTGGGGCACATCCCCAGCAGGGAGTGTGCAGGAGGCAGCTGATTGATGTTTCTCTCTCATCAATGTTTCTAACTTTCTATCCCTCTCCCTTCCTTTCTGTCAAAAATCAATAAAATATATTTAAAAAAAAGAAGTTAGCAGGAGACTGTCTGGGGCTGATATGATGATTTTACAAAGTTACTAGAATTCTAATTTTCTAGTTCTCTCAAGGTTACTCATAGTCCAGGATTGCTGCTCTTTCATTATCTGGAGTGGACAAAAGTTAAAAGGACCTTTCTCCTGTGTAAGTCATCTTCTTTTAAAAAGCCCACCTGGAAACACTTCTGCTTATATCTTGTTGGCCAGGCCTTAGTTACTTAGCCACATCTAGCTACAGAGAAAACAGAGAGTTGGTCTTTTAATTGAGGAAATTAAAGGGTTCTGTCTTTAATGAAAATTGAGAAACTATTATGCTGGGATAGGCAAAAAAAAGGATTTCCTTTTCCAGTTATTCTCCCTTTTCCATCTCTTACTTCAACTTTATACAAAGCTACAAAGTGTGCCCACATTTCTGCACACTTTCTTTTAAAATGATCTGTTTAATCACCTGAATCTCCCACTAGGCTGACAGATCCAAAGAAGGGGATGGGTCTTATTCATTTTTGTATTTTCAACACCTAGCACAGTGGCTGCCAACAAATAGGTCTTTAATAACAATTTAGTAAATAGAGGAATTAGTTGTGGTGAGAAAACTATTATTGCTATTAAGTGAACTATATTCTACAAGGCTCTGGAAAGAAAGAAATCCTCTACTTTGTAGAGAGGAGGAAGGGCATCAATGGCCACACAATTAGATCTTGGTTTATAAAAGCAGGACATGTTGAAAGAAAAAGACTTGTTGGGTGAGCTCAATAAAAGGGAAATGAATCTTCAAACACACGTTAACTCATGTCTATTTATGTGAAGACAGAGAGTACATGGAAGATATATTATGTTCATTCTTGAACATTTATCCCTGTTTTAAAATGTTAGCATTTCATCATAAGATAACATTACCTTCTCTTAGTTTTAAATACTTTTTGTGCTAATAGTTCAGGGCTGTGACTTCTGAAGATTCTTAGAAATTAATTATTTTCTTTCTCACTTATTTCTCTTATGGCAACATGCAGCTAATGCACTGGTCAAGAACACAGAACAATACAATTTCAATCCTGTGGCTTCATAAAAGAGAGGCACAGGTGTTGCAGTGAGCACTATCAAGTTCAAGTTCCTCTTCCTACTTAACCAACTTCACGAAACCGAGAACATGCCATGATATTAAACCACAGTCATAAACACCAACATTTAATTTCCTGTTAGATCATTATAGATTCCAAGAATACATATTTATATGTTGACTTAATCCAATGATGTTAGCTCTTTCCACCAGGGTAGCAAGATATGATAGCACATGGCAATGTAGAAAGGATATTGCCTAATGGATGAGTTATGGGCTTCCTGGCCTGGGAAGGTTGGGAATGGGGACCCCTCGGGTATAGAGATGAAAGCTTTAAGTTACACACTTTATCTGGTCTTGCTGTATGGTAGAATTAGAAGATGTAAATGGTTTTCTTTATTGTCTTGTAAAAGATTTTTAGAGAAATCAAAGCAATCACAGAGGGGAGAGTGCAGGATTTTCTTAATGATGAGACCTTACTCATTTAGTAGAGTGGATCTTAACTTTTTATGGGTCAAAGTACCCTCAGAAAATTTGATTTAAAAAAATCCAATCCCCTTTCCATAAAAAAGCACAAATATTTCATACAACATCACAGTTTATGGATCCATTGAAAACCATCCATGAATCTCACAAACCCTTGGAGGGTTTCATAGAACCCTAGTTCAGAATTTCTGGGGCAGCATTACCAACTAAGGAAAGAGAGGAGAAACAAATTATGTGTATGTATGTGTGAATGTGGGGATGGAAGATATGCTAATTAATGCTAAATGTTTTCTCTAAAAAACTGAGCTACATTTCTGAATAGTATAAAAAGAAAACTTTGAGGTTCCCGGAAACAGAACTCTCAGACGTCAATATACTTACAGTGGACACAAGAACAAGAAAGGGGAGGCAGAAATTGAGACAGTAAGAGGTCAAACATTCTCTTTGAACACAAACAACACTGATCCAATAAATATTTACTGAGCATCTGCTATGGGAAAAGCACAGTGCTGAGTGGTGGGTACAAAAAGCTCATCTAGACAGATGTGGTCACTGCCCTCAAAAAATCAATACATAAAATCTAAGGGGCTCCAATAGTTACATATTATAATATGTTGTATTAGTTATACTAATATATAGCATAATACATAATCTAAAATAGTTTTTGGTATTTATTATTTTATAGAGAAGACAGTGGTCTAGAAAGGGTAAATATTCTTACACCCAGGATTAGAACCCAAGTCTCCATATTAGACTTTTAATGAAAAACTAGTATGCACAGGCCCAGTGCTAAATATTGTTTGAATAAATTTTCAGTCTGATAGAGAAATTCCACATCTTCATAAACTAAATGCAAACAGGTGTTCATCTACCATTCTGTCTTTCTCATCAGAGCTGGGGCTTTGTTAGTTATAAATTACCAAAGATAAGTCAGCACATATTTGGGTAAGAAGAAAAGAGTTCTATCCAGATTTTCCCCACAGGAATTAGAAACTGATAGATAGATGAAATGGTACCCATTTCATAATTCCAGAAAACAAAAACATTCGACACTTTGCAGCTTTGGAAGGACAGAAGGATAATGTTTGGATCTAATGATTCCAAGTTCTAGTGAAAAACATATTCCATTGTATTCTTATAATTTATTATTTTCTGCTTGTTTATGGCAGTGTTTACTTTCTGGGTCATCTGCAACCACGCAGCAGGATTGGGAAAGGATAAAGGCTGGTGTGCAGGGACCACTCAGGGTGCATTTTGAAATCCTTTCCCCTGAGGAAGGGAAGAGATCCAGGAGTGCTGCTGCCCATGCCCTCTATTCTTCTCTGCTAACATGCTCCATCCCATTTCCTCCAAACCCTGGAGTACACTCAGAGTGGAAAGAGACAAAAAAGGAGAATATCTACTAATAGCATCAATTTTGAAATTAAATGTGCATCTTGATAGCCTCAGTCCTGTCCCTGCAAGTAGTTGGAACATGGGAAGGTAAAGAATCATAAAGAAGGAGATGGCTAATGAGGAAAACCAATATGAGCCCAGCAAGCCCAATGGAGCTTGTGCCCACAACCTACCATGGAGTCAGTTTAGGAGTCAGGAAAAAACCCTAATTAAAGCTTCATGTGTGACTGGCAGCTGGATACCTCCAGAGCTTATCTGTTTATCCCTTTGCTACCTCCAAATGCTGCCTGTTTTTCATATAAAGAGCACTTTACTCATGTAACTCCCTCATATGTACCATTTGGAGAATCTAGAATCTCTTATTCTTATATTAGAGGCCCAGTGCACAAATTCATGCACTGGTGAGGTCCCTCTGCCTGGCCTGTGGGATTGGGCCGAAACTGGCTCTCTGACATCCCCTAAAGTGTCCTGGATTGGAAGAGGGTGCAGGCCAGGCTGAGGGACCCCACCAGTGCATGATCTGGGCCGGGGAGGGACATGGGAGCTTGGCCAGACGGGGAGGGACTATAGGAGGGTTCAGGGTGTGTCTAGCCCTTCTTGTTCAGTCAGCTAGACCCCAGCAGCAAGCTAACCTGCCAGTCAGTGTCTGTCTACTGGTGGTCAGTGCACCTCATAAAGAGCAGTTGAGTGGCATTAGCATATCATTAGCATATAATGCTTTGATTAGTTGAACAGATGACCTGATGACCAGACACTTAGCATATTAGGCTTTTATTATATAGGATTTGAATACCTCATCCTACCCCTGACTTCTAGCCCTGGTTACCTAGAAATTTTTTTGTGAAGTTTCCAAAATAATTGCAAAGAGACATAAAAAAATGATAAGGCACTCTCCTTCATGCTTACCATGTGTGCAATACCTCAAATATTTCTTACACTATACCAGTTCTATTGTTCTTCCCTTTCTAGTCTGTACAAACAGTTCCCTAATATAAATTGGGAAGTTCTGGTATCAGAAACTGGAGAATGTTTTTTTAAAAAAGAAAATTTAGTCATAAGTTCTATGATTTTTCCATAGACTATTAAGGGGCAGATGAGGAATTTGCACATTTGTGTTCTGCCAAGATATGTCCTTTCCCTAGATATGCAGATCCATGAAAGATGAAACATAGAAGCAAATCCATGGGATTCTGAATCACAACACATCTCTAAAATATCTAAAGATATGCACTAAAGCAGCGGTTCTCAACCTGTGGGTCGCGACCCTTTTGGCAGTTGAACGACCCTTTCACAGGGGTCTCCTGAGACCATCCTGCATATCAGATATTTATATTACAATTCATAACAGTAGCAACATTACAGTTATGAAGTAGCAACACAATAATTTTATGTTTGGGTCACAACATGAGGAACTGTATTTAAAGGGCCAGAAGGTTGAGAATCACTGCACGAAAGTATCTTTTTTTAGAAAAAATTTGTTTTATTGCTTAAAGTATTACTTTTAAATATAAAAGGTGAACTCGGGGAGCCAATAGCTATTTTTCAACTGGCTTGCAGGAGGTAGTTCCACTTAGAAGGGTAATTCAGAGCAGAGGAAGCCAATATACTTGATGCTTACTTAATTTGCTCACTAAGTAATTTATCTTACACAGAGTTACTGAGCACTTACTAAATATGCTGTACTTATTAAGATTTGGACTTTGCTTTAAAATTCTGATAGCCTTTGGTGAGCCATTATTGTTCCTTCCCAATCTCCTAAAAGTAATCATCTTTGGAAAATGGAAGAAATGCAACCTATGAATTGGATTTTATTAAAATGTTATTTTAAAAATAATTTTTTTACCTTGGAATACATATTCCCTGAAAAGGTATGTTATAGATAGTAATGTGTCTCAGTCTAGATTAACACAGAAAACTATTTCACATATTATATGGCAAAACTCTATCATCTATCTATCTACCTATCTATCTATGGTACCTTAATGCAGAAAATGATATTGATATTACAGCTAAAATTTCAAAACACACTAAAATTTAAGTAACCAGCTATGAAGTATTTTTGTTTTGTTTCCTGAGTATAAATATAATTCATTGTGATTTTGGAATAATGGAGACACACACACACACACACACACACACACACACACACACAACAAATAAACAAAAAAACACACAAAGAAGTAGAAAAAATCATTCATCATGAACAATGCAAAAAAATATGTATTTTGACTTAAAAAATAAATATAAGGTATTTGAAGGAAATTTCACTCAACAGGGATAAAAAGAAAGGTAGATGCTGAATAGACCTTGAAGCAAATTCAAAAAAGTAATTGCATTGATTTCTTTGTGCCACTTTAAAATATTTCTAGGGACAGACATTTTACCTTTGTTCATAACATATTTTGTTTTATGGTCAAGAGAGAAGTGACAGAAAGTGATGTGAGAAGAGCTTTTCCTGAAATAACCAGGAAATAGATGCAAGTGAGATGGGGGAGGGGGGAGGGGACACAACAAAAGGAAACACCGAAAAGGTAATGTCTAGGGGCTTAAAGAGAATGTCTAGGTCACTATGAGGAGGGAATTGATTCTTGGAACTAAGATTAGCTGTGGAGAGACAACTAAACGGAAAAAAGGAAAGTAGATGTGTGACACCACACAACCTCCTAAAGTAATTAGCAAAGATGGGATCACAGAGTCCCAATCCAGTTGCCAGATGGCATCTTGGATGTCAGTATGGTTAGAGGCTGATGAGAGAAAGAGGAGAATACACACATGCAGCCCACAGCTTAGGTGTGATCCTAAAAAGCCAAATGTATGTCTGTGAGAATGCCCACGGACTCTTTGAAGAGACCTTCCTATATTCACGCTTGTTAAATTGCAAGTTTCTGTGCTCTTTGAGAAAAATGACATTTTATAAACAACTTTTAGTCACGACCATTTCAGACTCATTAATTTCACCCATTACCCTCATCACCCTCACAGCATGAAATCTTGCAAATACTGTTTTGTCTAACCTCAAGTTATTTAATGCAGAACATTAAAGCCATTTCTTATCAAAAATCTTCCCTGTAGATCTCTGTGTTATAAAAATACAAAAAAAAAATACATAGAAAAGTGACAAGTACATCAAACTAAAGATACTTCAGTTTTATTGCTATCAAGAGAGCTCAGAAATCTGGGCTGTCTGGATTAATTTGTGAAGTGAGATGCATGTGAGTTGACACTGAACTCTATGAAAATGTACTGAAAAATTTTGGCACCTGGGGATCATGACCCTGCAGAGATCCTCTCCTATTAAAATAGGGGCCTTCAGAAAGAGAAACAAGCACATGTAAAATAACAGTAAGTTACATCTAGATCATTCATTTATTTGAAGGGGAGAAGGTTCATCACAGTTTATGTTAATTAACTAAAGAACAGATTAAGCTAAATACAAATTTTTTCCCAGAGACTTCTAATGTTTGCTTGAAAGAAGGGATGTCTTATGAAGAGCTGTCCTATTTCCATTCAATGGCTCTAGTGAACTTTAGTTTGATCTAGCTATAGTTAGTGAACTGCATATATATGCATGCTTGCAACTACTCAAAATATTTCTGAACACACACATAACAAATGTTAACAGTGCATTCTTTGGGACAATAGAATTAAAGGGAAAGAATAAAGGGCAAGATGAGGTAAGAGATTTTAATTTCTCATATCAAGAATATACTTCCATATTGTTTGAATTTGTCATGAGAACATGTTACTTTTCCTTTAATCCTAACGTAAATGTAGAAACAATCATCTATTGTGAAGTAGTGGAAACACGTACTGTACTTGCTTGGGAAGACACTTAGGACCCTGATGCCACCTTCCTTTGTGGAAACAGCTGAGGCCATGGCTGTAAGCAATAGCCATGGCAGTTTGGATTTTCCTTATGCGTTTGGAACTTTTCAAAAGCAGGACTACCCTGGGGCCACCACTCACAGACAAAGCACCCAATATCAAGTAAAAGAAGGTGGAGTCCTCTGTGGGCCCGTTTGCATGGCTGGCTTTCGGACTATGAGAATCAAGCCTTTCTTCAACAGATGCTTCCAGCCGATGAAAACCATATAATCTATTCCCTCAAGCATATAGGGCTGGCGTCACCCAAGAGCAAAAAAAGCACTTGCATTCACAACTAAAAGTCTATTTTCTGCCTTTGCCATCATTGTCCCTCTTCAGTGTAGTTGGTAGATGGCTCTAGACCCTCATCAACATAGACATCAGCAGAGTTAATGTCTAGGTCACAGCAGAGGAAATAATGGAGAGGCCATAATCTTAGGTCTGGCCAATTAAATACATGGCCACTAGAATACTGACATGATTGTGAGGTAGTTCTTTGTATATGAAACCAAGCTAAAAACATGTCACCTGGCAGATCTCTAGCAGGAAAAGGGTCTCAGAGAATTCCATCTTCTAGGAAAGCAGGGTTTAACCCTCTTTTTAGAGCAGCAGAATTATCTAATAAATGTAAGTGTCTACAACAAACAAAGCAGTTTTTATATTTGGAATTTACAAATGAAATGTGTGGCATTCTGTACAGAGCTAAGATGTGGCTCTTTCCTAATAAAATTTCAAAGTGCATAAAAATGGGTTGCCCTGGTATGAGGGAGGCACACAAAAATCTTGCCACTTCCAAACTCAGATGTGGGCATAAAGTGGAAATAATTCCATCTACATAGGTTCCACCTCTGTATAGCTTGAGGAGGTATCTGACATATATATTTTCAAGTTCCCTTAGTAATTATGATGTGTTTTCATGGTTTAGATGCTAAGCTCTGCTGCACTGAAGGAATTTTTAAAGGCCACAATGGCCTTCCAATAAAGGTCTCCACCACCAAGCAGTATCTACATGAAAAGACTGAGCATTTTTGAACCACAATTTCATATGCTGCAGATTTCCTCAAATGGTCTCTTTTGACCAGCATTACATTTTTAAAATCACATTTTATAGAATCTGATGACACCAGAAAAGTGAACTTGGAACAGTGTGACAACTGTTATAGCATAAAATGACTGCTAAACTGTCAACAGCCTCTTACATACACACCATTAGAGCCTAAGTAAATGAAAATAAAAAACAACAGAAATCTGTATATCTTTGGAAAGCACATCTTTCATGGGATGGTTAAAGATTTCTCATAAAAGCCTCTGATTCATTATGATTACGCATCAAGTAATGCAAACAGGTTCACCACTTACCATCTCCCCTTTTACTTCTGGCTGACAAGCTGGCAAGGTTATCACTCCGCAAATCTGCCTGTTAGGTCATTAAGGCATATGTCATGCTCTATGCCTGTTCACTGAACGTGTCTAAAGTTCATAGCAGGGAAGACCATTAGCTAGCGTATGCATAAACAACACTAGAGTACTCTTCAAATTTCTATTATGAAAGGCAAACATTTGCTAGTTTATGTAAGACTTTATACCAGTTCTCTAAATGTGAACATATAAAAATATTGACTAATCCTGACCCTGAACTTCATATATAATTAGAAAATGAACTAAGATATTATTCTCTAGCAAGTGTCAATGACCACAAAGGTTTAATAAGTGGGGATAAATATGTAAAATAAAAGCTGACAATAAGTTAAACCAAATACTAATTGTATACTTTTATTTAAGACATTTTCTGAGGTTTTCATTTGGAAGATATATTCACAGATAGCCAAAACAAGATGTCAAAATAATTTTAAAGCTCTATGTGACTGAGTCTTCAGCATCAGGAAGTTTAAATGGTTGACTGAACTTTGTCTCTTCAGAATAGATTGTTTTGGCCTTGTAAAAGCATCACATCTATCTACAACCTCAAAATGATGGGGGTAGGATGTCCCAGAAACACTTCCAGAAGACAACTTATTGTTCTTATTCTTACAGATCGCATCACCATCAATTAGTATTCATTAATCATCCAAGCCTGCTCGGTATAACTGCAAGGCCTCCTGTTGGGATCTAAGCTGATCTAAGTTGAAATGCGCAGTGGAAATGCCACAGTCACTGTCAGGGGATGAAGTGATGCATGCCAGAAGATTTTCTAGAAAACAGATGTTTATCTGTTTTTCAAAAAGAAAAATCTACTTTTATGCAACCATAGTTAAGTGAAATATTTCTAACATGCACCAGTATTTACCTATATTTGCTATGGTGTAGGAAACATAAGCTAAACTTCTAAGGTCATCATCAGGGATATCAGCAATTTAACAGCCTTAGCAAGAAGAAGCTGGGGGTGGTATTTTCTGGGAGGCAATAGCCATTGGTATCAAGAGTCTAGACTGCTTTCAGAGCTGCTGCTTATCAGCTGTGCAAACTTGACCAGTTACTTTAATGTTCTGCATACTAGTTCCTTGTTAAAATGAACAACAATAATACCAAACTTACTGGGTTGTTGTAAAGATAAAGTGCTTGCAAAAGACTTAGACCCGTGCCTAGCACAGCATAAATCGTCAACACATCTTAGCTCTTGAGAATGCTAGTCTTGCTTCCATTTTTAATGTCTGATATTCAATCAGTTGTATTCTGTGAAACTAGCTGTTTATTAAAATTACAAGATTCTTATAGCTATTTTGGCTGCTTCCAAGAAGATTTTTACCTAACTTAGAGATTTTTTTTATTGTGGTAGAATACTTAGCATGAGACCTGATCTATCCTATCAGTTTTTTTCTTGAATGTTCAATACAGTATTGTTAACTATGGGCACAGTGTTGTGCAGTAGACCTCCAGAAGTTTTTTAGGTTGCATAATTAAAACTTTCTACTCAATGACCAACTCCCCATTTTCTCCTTCCCCATTCCCTTGAAACCACCATTCTACTCTCTGTTTCTGTGAGTGTGACTATTTTAGATTTCTCATACCAGTGGAATCATTCAGTACTTGTCCTGTGAATTGGCTTGTTTCACTGAATATGTCTTCAAGATTCATCTATGTTGTCACATATGGCAGGATTTCTAGCTTTTTATAGTGGAATAATTAATATTCTATAGTATGTATATTCTATATGGTTTTTATCCATTCATCTGTTGAAGGACATCTAAGTTGCTTCCATGTCTTGGCTATTATAAATAATGTGCCAATGAACATTGGAGTATAAATATCTCTTCAAGATGCTGACTGAAATTATTTTGAGTAAATACTAGGAAGTGGAACTGCTAGGTCATATAACAACTCCATTTTTTAAAATTTGTTGAGGAACATTCAAACCATTTTCCATAGTGAATGGGCTACTTTACATTCCCATCCACAGTACACACGGCTTCCAGTTTTTCTTCATCCTCATCAGTACTTAAAAAATTTTTTATTTTATAATGGCCATCCTATCATCTATGAGGTTGTGGTTTTTATTTGCATTTCCCTGATGATCACTGATGTTAACCATCATTTCATCTACCCACTGGTTATTTGTATATCTTCTTTGGAGAAATTTCTATTTAAGTCCTTTGCCCATTTTTACATCTGGTTACTTATAGTTGTGTTTGTTTGCTTTGCTACTGAGTTGTAGGAGTTCCTTTCTTATTTTGGATAGTAACTCCTTATCAGATATATGGTTTATAATTTTTTCTCCCATTCTATTAATTTAGAGATTTTTGACTCTGCTCTAGAGTATGCAAATTTCTGGATATCTAACTCACAAAAACACCTGACACATGAGCAAGTAGCTTAGAGATGGACTTGACTGAAACAATCTTTGATATCATTAATAAATAAAATGTAGTAGGGGAAGATTATGGAAAAACAAATGGCAGTAAAATTGCAAAGCAGAAATATTTTAAAATTGATACTCTAAAATTGATACATCCAAATAGGTTCTTACTTTTACATAGTATAAATTAGTTGGAATTGCATGACTTAACTATAAATAAAATAACACTTTTTAAAAGCATTTTGTTATAGTTTATTCACTATTTCAGATACACTTCTGTATCTGTATGCTGAAAGTCACACATTTCCATTAAAAATGTCTCCACCTTCCCTTCATTTATTTTCTAATATTGTAGTCTGGCTTGTTTTAAAAACTGAGATTATAGTACCTCTATAGTACCTGAGACAGGACACAGATAGTAATTAAGTGAGATTAGCCAACTCACCCTGCCCATGCCTATGTGCTTTGGGCAACTAGACAGGAGTTAAGGCAGCTCTAAGTGTATTGCTACACTTCAGGTTTTATCCTCAGGCCCCAAAACAGGACATGTAGAACCTCCAACCTGCCTCAGAAATCTAAGAGGTCGAAGACGCTGATGGCCAAAGATCTCATGCCCATAACCCTTACACTACTGGTTAGAATTGGTGGATGATATAACATGAGTTTGCCCCTGAGCAGGCAGGTTGGTGTCTCACTTTCCCGAGTGAGTTACTCATCTCTCCTCTCTGCCAAGGGTGCTAGTTTTCCATCTGCCTGCTACATAAACAGGTTTAGGAAGTACTTTAATTTCTATGAAAGAAACATGTTTAGGAAATACAAAATGGAGTAGAATCCTTTCAATCATGACTCATTATTAGGGATTTGTCTAGAATTCAGGTCTCTTCATGCCTCCTGAAACAAAACAAATATGTACAGAGGAAGCAGGGCTTAAGACAGGAAGTCTACATACCTACAACCATTAGATTTTGGAGATATGTGTGAAAATGTAGACATATGAGATTAATGATCTGAGCTAGAACCATCATGTTTGGTGTTGTCCAGGGGTTGGTGAACTTTTTCTGTATAGGGCCGAAGAGTCAATATTTTAGGCTACATGGTTTCTGTTGTAACTACTCAACTAGGATATCATAGTGCAAAAGTAGGCCACTGAATGAATGAGCACATCTCTGTCCCAATAAGACTTCATTTACAAAACCAGGCAGCAGGTCAGATTTGGCCTAATGACTGTGGCTTGCTAATCCCTAAAATAGCTGATGAAGTACAGGGTGTATAGCCTAAGAGACTAAGAATGCCAACTCTGACACTTATTCTCTGAATGACTTTTAAAAGTTCTTAAACTTCTCTGAGCCTCTCATTTTTTATGATGAGGAGATAGCAATACCTAATTCAGGGGCTTGTGATGAGGATTATATGAGACAGTGAGTGCAAAATGATGAACTTGTTGGCTGGCACACCCAGCCAACTTATACGGTATATAAATACATTCCTTTAAATAATTCTATTCCTGCTTTCTCAGAACTTCCTTTGCCAGAAGGACATGTGTCTTAGCACCATTTTTTTTAACACTTGAGCAACACAAAAAAATCAAGTCTGGTTACCAAAGGGATATAGAAATGACATTCCTAAAAGACAGTCATAAAGAGATGAAGCGGAGAAAGAGGCTTGTTTTCTCTAGGATTTGGCTGACACTGCACCATCCTAATACTTTTCAGTTTCAGAATGGTTGAATTGGGCCAGAATCACCCCTATTATTAAGCCTGCCTCAGCAGATGACAGCCTGAGGTAGGGCAAATGGTGTGTGTGTGTGTGTGTATGTGTGTGTGTGTGTGTGTGTGTGTGTCTGTAGGCATGTGTATGGTTTTAAAAATGTCACATAGTATGAAATCATATGGCATGCATATTTTATTTAATTCTAATTAATTTATTAGCATTGTCCAGTAGCACTACATTTTGTCACTCATATATCTAGATCAATGGCAGAAGTCATGGAACCGTCCCCATATTACCCCCAGCAACAGAGAGAAAGGAGAGATTTTGAATTTCTTTGAAATCATTCTTGCTTGACTTCTAAATGCCACTACCTCAGATCTCATCAAGAAAATTTTTAGATAACACAGTCCTTATTAAGATTATAATCTATTTTTTACCTAGAAATTTTTAATAAACCCTTTCATATCTAGAGTATTTTTCATTTCCACACTGACAAATGGTTTTTCCTTCAACCTCCAATGACCAGATGAGGACCGGAGGAAAACAACTCCAGAGTCAGACTGCCCGGGTTGGGATCTCCTTCCAATATGTCTTGGCTATGACTGCAGAAAAATCACTAAAGCTCATGTTCTTTGGGACATGTCTATTTCATAGATTGGTTGGAAATTTAAATTAGATAATACATGTTAAACTTCCATTACAGTGTCTAACATATAGAGAGCCCTCATTAAATATTAGTTATTGCAATTGTTATCATCCCATTTAACACACATAACAACACACTAAGAGTTGCATGACCTCCTAGATGTTTGTCTAGCAAGAACTAGTACCAGGCCTTCCGTACCATAGATGGTCTTTTTTTTTTTTTTATATGTGGTCAATCCAATTCCATTACCTTTTTAAATCTGCACTATCATATTTAAAGTGTTTCATTGACAAAGATGTTTATTCTCATTAGTTTTTAAGTATAAGAAGTAAGAGATGTAAGTGAAGTCAGAGAAGTAAAGTGAGTACTGAGGCGTAGGGAATCAGGAGAGAAAGTGATGAATTCAGTTTGATGGTTACTACTAGAATACTGTTTGAATAGTTAGTGTCCTTTTTATTGACTATGCATCCAGGATGCACATTCAACTTTCCTTTCGCTTTCAAACTTGACAAGTCCAGGCAGACTGCTTAGGGCAGGAGAACCAGAGCACATGGAAATGATTGCAAGGAGTAAAAAAGGCTTCTATTCTTCTCTTTGCAACAACACGACTCTACAAAATGACAGTTATCTGGCTGCCACCTCTCTAGACCAGTCACTCAAACTGGAGGTGGAGTTGATTTTTTCATCTACTTCCTCGGGGATCTAACCCTATCTTGTTTCTCCATTCTTTGGTGTATCTGAGCTCTGATCTGAAGCTCCTTTGACAAGGCTGAGCTCCCAAGGGCTCGCAAGAGACTTGAAGTCAGATGAAGGAATTGGTGCAAGATGCTTAGCGCCGAAATGCTAATAAGCTTGAACATGAACATCCTCCGGAGTGTAGAATAGACACCAGCCAGATTTCACCAGGTGATAAAGATTTCACTGAAGAATGACTGCCCCTTTATATTTGTAAAGTGCTTCTGCATTTAAGGATGAAAACAGTCTCATAAAGTATCAGCCTTTTTGCTATTTTCCTAAAGTTTGGGGCTTACTGAGAATAAAATTTTTTTCCAAGATCTCATTAAATTTGTACCAGATTTTGGAAGACAGTCCAAGTTGTCTGAGAAAAAAACAGACTACTTGATTTTTCTACTATCTTCTTTGTGTCCACAG
>PVJC01017409.1:0-32535 GCA_004026665.1 Murina feae | reverse complement strand
CCTCAGCCCGGCCTGTGCCCTCTCGCAGTCTGGGACCCCTCGGGGGATGCCCACCTGCTGGCGTGCCTGACCAGCCTGGGTGAGGGGCTTTAAGGCTGCCCACAGCTCCCATTGACCCAATGTCCCAGCAAGGCTGGCTGGACGCAGGTTTTTGTGATTTATCGCCTATAATTGATACTGTTCCTTGAAGGCCTGGGGTGATCTTCTATAATTGATACACTGTTCCTTTAAGGCGGCCTTCTAACTACTAACGAAGCCTCCTCTGCTTCACCTCGCAGTGTCTATAATGAAACAATTGTTACTTTTACTGGTTAGGCCGGAGCTGCTCTTTCCTTCAGCTCCGGAGGATTCTATGATTGTTACAATGTTTCAAAAAGCTGTGTTTCGCTAGAGGCACTTTAATCGGAGCTGAGCTGAAGGGCTCAGCTTCCCTTTCGCTCCTGCTGCAATGGAAAGGGCTGTTTACTCAGGTCCGTGAGTGGCGGCCGCCATGTTGGCTGGGCTAATTTGCATACAGCCGCTCTGATTGGCTGGTGGGCGTGGCTTACCCTGTCTCGGAGAAATGGTTAATTTTAATATTTCACTTTTATTAGTTTAGATGATGAACATCCTACACTTCATTTTTTGTGAATGTATAATTATTTCCTTAGGATAGATTTCTAGAATGAAAATTGCTGGGTCAGGTATTTTAAGACTAAATACAAACCAGTAGTATATAAGAGCCTCCATTTTCTCCCACTCTTGCCAGTACCAAGCATTGGCCATGTAAAAATATCTCTGGTAGTTAGCCTCCAAGATAGCCCTGATGATCCTCACTGCCTGATGGTCATATTTTTGTGTGGTCCCCTCTCATAATAAATAAGACTGTCCTGTAAGATCAATGGGATGTTGCAGAAGTGACAGTTATTTACTTTTTAAAAAAATTAAATTAAATTAACTTTTTGTATATTTTTATCTTTTTTCTAACTGTATTGAGGTATAATTAACAAATACAAATTACATATATTAAGGTATACAATTTGATGTTTTGCTTTATGTATATATTGTGTGTATATCACCACAAGCAAGATAATTAATACCTACATCACCTTTTGTGTGAGTGCAGTGAAATCACTTAAGATCGATCCTTTTAGCAAATATCAAATATACACAATAGTATTGTTAACTATAACCAAATTGCTGCACATTAGATATCCAGCACTTGTTCATCTTGCATAACTGAAATTACACTTTGACCAAACATGTCTCCATTTTTTCCCTTACCTCCCAGCCCCAGGCACCTGTCATTCAAGTCTCTGCTTCTAAAAATTCATTTGTTTTAGATTCTACATATATGTGAGATCATGCAGTATTTGTCCTTATGTGACTGGCTTATTTAACTTAGCATAGTGTTCTCCAGGCTCATTCATGTTGTCACAAATGGCAGGATCTCCTTTTTCAAGGCTGCATAATATTCCATTGTATATATAACATATGTACTTCTGAGACTAGGTCATAAACAGCATTGCCACTTCTTCCTTTCTCTCTTGGCTTACTTGTTCTGAGGAAAGCCAATACCATTCATGGGGACACTCAAGCAAAACTGTGAGGGTCCATAAAACTGAGGCCTCCTGCCAACTGCCAGCACTGACTTGCCTGCCCATGTGAGTGAATTACCTCGGAAGCAGGTCCTCCAGTTTAATTTAAGCCTTAAGATAACTGCATTCCCAGAAGACATCTTGACAGAGATTCTAAGCCAGATACACCCAGGTGAGTCACTCCCAAATTCCTGACCTGCAGAAACTATGAGGTTAGAGGGCTGACTGGGAGAGAGACCAACATGAACCAAGTGCAGTTAGATCGTGGAGGTAGGGAAAGGATGAGTGAGAAGCAGCAGGGGCTGAGTAATGAAAGTGGAATGTTCCATGTAACTTAGAATTCAAGAAGGTACCTTTTTTTTTCCTGAGCTTTGTAATATAAAGGCAGCACGACTGATTTATCAGATAATAGATTAAATTTTATTATCTCTTGCAAGAGAGTTGCTAAGATTAGACACTCTGAGTTTTTACTCTGTGCCAAGTGGTGTGTGAATTGATGCTCATTTTACTCTCCCAGTACCCTGGGAGGTATATAGCCCATCTTAAAAATGAAGAAATTAAGTAAGGGTCAGAGAAGAAGTCAAATAGCTTGTCCAAGATCACATAGTCAGGATGGGACAGAGTGGAGGTTTGGGCAAACGTATGCCTGACTCTAAAAGTCCCTGCCCCCCTTTTCAGTTATAGTGCTTCTGGGAGCACTCATGGGTACAAAAGAGCCAAGGGTAGTAGCAACACCGAACTGCACACTTAAAAACAGTTAAAATGGTAAATTTCATGTTATGTGAATTTTACCACAATTAGAGAAAAAGAAGAAAAGTGAGTAACAAACTGATCTGCAGACCTCAGAGAAAGAAAACTGCATGAAGACTGAGTAACAAATTTGATCCTTCATTTTATTATTAAAAGAGAAAATTCAGTATATGCCCAAGTTACTATAATTTTCAATCACATTTTGTAATGGCTGTCACCTCCCTTTATTTCCTCCTTCGGTCTCCTCTCTTTCAGTTTTTTTTAAATATGTGGTGCTTTTTAAAAATTTATTTCAGAGAGAGAGGAAAGGGGAGGGAGAAAGAGAAACATCCATAGAATTCCTGCCTCCTGCATACCCCCTACTGGGGATCAAGCCCACAACCTGCGCATGTGCCCTAACTGGGAATTGAACTGGCAACTCACTGTAAGGCCTCATGGACACCAGGAATGGATGAGGGCAGGGAGGACAAGAGGGAGGGAGTTAACCATTGAGAAATGTGACCAGGAATGCCACTCCCTCGCCCTCAGAGCAAGACCTTGTGGAGGCTGCTGCTTTGTGGCTTAGTCCTTGGGAAAAAATACTGCTTTTGCCTTTTTCCTCAAGGCCTCTGCCTGAGGCATCTGATACTTCTTAAGAACAAGGTTGTAGCTTCAACTGAAGCACTGAATTGTGAATTTGGATAAGTCCTTTGTGGGACTGTATGGTTTCTGGGGGTCCCTGTGGCCTTGTCAGTGGATGGGTCCAAGCCTCAAAGTCCCTTACCAGCAAGAGGTCCTGCAATGTGGGAATGATACTTTTTTTAAAGGACCAGATTACATGCTTGACAGGTGTTATGGGTTAAATTGTGTCCCCCCCCCAAAAAAAAAATATATATATATGTTGAAATCCAAACTCCCAGTACCTTGGAATGTGATCTTATTTGGAGATAGTGTTTATATAGAGGTAATCAAGTCAAAATGAATTTGTTAGTGTGGGCCCTAATCCAATAAAGGAAGAAATTGGACACAGATATACACACAAATAGAACACCATGTGAAGACACAGAGAGAAGATGGCCATCTATAAGCCAGTGACAGAGTCACGGAACAGGTCCTTCTCTCACAGCTCTCAGAAGGAAGAAACCCTGCCCACACCTTAATCTCAGATTTCTAACCTCCAGAACCAAGACAAAAGATTTCTGTTGTTTAAACCATCTAGTTTGTGGTACTTTGTTGTCGTTAATCCTCACCCAAGGATATTTTTCCATTGATTTTCAGAGAGAGTGGAAGGGAGAGGGAGAGACAAAGAAACATCCATATGAGAGAGACACATCAATTGATTGCCTCCCATACATGCCCTGACCAGGTCCAGAATCAAGCCTAAACCAAGGTATATGCCCTTGACCTGAATTGAACCCAGAACCCTTTAGTCCACGGGCCGAGGCCCTATCCCCTGAGTAAAACCAGCTAGGGCTGGTTTGTGGTACTTTTTAAACATTTATAACAGTCCAGAAAAATTCATACAATAAGTAAAGCAGGTTTTCCCCAAATTTCCTTCACTGGGAGCTGACAGTGTGTATGACATATGGCTGTTCTTAGTTACTGCTCAACTCCTCCACAGAATTCCTTTCACCTTCATCTCTAAGTCCCCCACTGAGCAGGCATTAGAGGTTCCAGGGAGGGGGTCATTCTACAAAAGTGGCTTCAGTCTCCAAGGTCATTCCTATCTCTTCCTAACAGGCTGGTTCTAGTAGTGTAAGGAGAGTGAGAAGACTGGTGAAAAGGGGCTCTTTGCCAAAGGGCTTTAAGCACATTTCTTGGAACAGGGACTGCAATCAAGTGTCCTCACCTAGGTGATTCATCACCAGAGCCTACCTGGGAGGTGGTAACGTTCCATTTGCACAATCCCTGTCTGAATGAATTCTTGTCACTTACAACGGGTTCTAAAATTCAGTGCTGAGATGGAGAGGCTATTCTAAGAACCTAAAATGCTAAAGACTTATTCATAGGGACTCTCAATGCTCCTTAATCAGTATCACTTAGCTATTGCTAAGGTTTCAGTAAGTCCATCACCAGCCTCTCATCTCCTCTCAGTTAATTATTTCATGCAGTTAGAGTGCCTATGTACTGTCATCAGCAGCTCAAACATGAAATTATATTCGGTATATAGTTGGTAAAAGCACCTCTACTCAGCTCATCACGATTTTTCAACTAGGACCGAGGAAATTGCTGCCTGATTATTCCCTTCATCCTCATCAGCTAAGGAGCCCTTTCCCATCCAGTGTCTAAAGACTTGACCAAAGTAATTCTTTTGTCTGAAAAGCGTGATCCTGACAAATAAGATGAAGAGCTGTTCAAAGTGGTACTGGGAACAAACTTCATTTCTTCAAAGATCAGCATCATCTTCTTTAAAGATCCTTCTTGGTTTAATTTCTCTCCAATAAGTTCCACTGCTTAAATTTGTATAAAATATATAGCCATTGTGGTAGCAAAGATGTTATATTGAAAATTAAATCAAATGGGTTGTTTTTCTACTGAGATCTTGGCATTTTTTCACAAAGGTTTTTGCTTTTCTTTTTGAAAGAACTGTTACAGAGAAGCAGCAAAGTAAGCTGTTTCCTAAGTAGATCTGTCCTCATAATGGCCCAGTTGTCTTCTCTCTTTACTCTCTATCCTAGGCCATCTTGTCCATACCCCATTACCATCTTTGTGCTTGTAATGCCCAGCACAGACCTCTCATATGAATGCCTCACCTGTCCAGCCACCTGCCTTTTGAACATCTCCACTCAGATGTCCCCCAAACTTCAAACTCATTCTGTAAAGGCAAGTAAAAAAGAGAAGAAAAGAACCATCATCTTATCCTGTGAACACTGCATCCCTTTACGGCTAGGGTTCAAGGTCTGGAGAAGGGACTGTGCACAAATGAGATATAAATTTAGAAGGCATGGGGAGTCAGGTGGAGACCTTGCTCTCTAGCAGAGAGGCTTTCTCAACCCTAGGCCTGTCAACTTTTATTGACTTGAATACACATTTGCCCTTTAGCAAAGCAAACAGGCATATCAATGATAAAGTTTGGTAAACAATAAAAGGATTATCAGGTTAGGGGATTGCCTTCAGCCATTTGGCCAAAAGCAGGGAAATGTTATTCTGATTTTTCAGCTCTTGCTGAATATCAAAGTCCATTAGCCTTCCAGCAGACTTCTTGCATAATTATGCTAATTGCTTGTTGGTCTTAGCCTCCGGCATTATCCCACCCAAGTTTGTTTCATCTTCACTACCTAGCATCTCAGGGAATGGCACCCACTGATTTGCCAAACTCTGCAACTCCTTCAATTACTATCTGCAACAATTTCCCCTTCCTATCAATAGCCAAATGTGTTAACCCAGTCTTCTAACTCTCTCTTACCCTCTCTGTTCTTACTATCTCTCTAGTTATTTAATGTTCCTTGAACAAAGTGATACCTATCTGGGATTCCAATTTTCTGAGGGGAATTCACATTATGACCCCATTAATGACTGGGTCTCCCCAAGTTTTAGAGGGTAGGAATCCCCTGGAGCTTTTCCTGGCAGATGTGAATACGGGGCTTCTTTTCTCAAGGGCATGTCTGGGGCAAGAGAAAGGGGAGAAATTCTGCCATGAAGCATGGAAGCAGGATGGATGGTTCTGTGCCTCTCCACAACCAGTCACTGAAACTCAGCCAGGGGTAGATGGAGTAGGGAGCAAAATATACCCTTGCTGCTTGGGAGGCATTTCCCATCTGCTATCTGGAAGAAAGTGTGGGAAGCAGGACTGGGTTTATCCTTGGTGCCTCCCACCTTCTATTTTTATTCTCTTCTGATGTCCCCTAGGCACTCAGTACCCTGTCCTTAGGGGCCCACAATCATTTATTGCTACCTGAGCCATCTCTTCAAAGAAGCCCTGGATCCAAAATCAACTCCTTTTCCGCCTCCAATATTTATTTTCTCATTGGAATGGTGAGTCACTTCAGCAGTGTGATTACAACCAAGAATGGTCATGGCAAAAAATCTGATTACTCACAGCGCTAGCAGGGGATGACTCTTATTCAAAGGATAAGGAATGTCACCTTTCTTTCCCTTACTACTCTCTCAGCCTTAATCTCCGGAGTTTGGGCTATACCAGAGAAATGTTTATGGTCAATGATGATGGTGATTACATAGATTGACTTTATTTCCAGGGCTTTGTGTTCTAGTCTCAGCTCTACCCCAAGAACACCAACAAGGAGGCATTTGTCTCTAAAGTGGGATCAGAGGATCTGGGCTCTCATCTGAGCTTACCCTTGGTCATGTCACTAATGAAATGCCAGCCCGAGGGCTTAGTATTCATGTAGCATAGTCGCCTTCTAGGCACATTGGCAGTCAAGTCCATTGGCAGATACCCCAGTTGGGTAGAGAGCAAGAATGGTATGCTGCGCTCACTCACTTGCTCCCAAACTCTTTGCTTCTATACAGTCCTTTCCCCCCTAACCTACCTGATAGGATTATTAGTCCTTAAGAATAATTTTTATTATAATATATAGCAGGCATACAAATAAGCAAAAAAGAGTAATATTGTGCAGCCAATGCTTATATACCCACCATTCTGCTTAAGTAGTTAAGCAGTACAAATGCAATTGAAGTCCTCTCTTCATCCTACCCTGATTTCATTTTCTTGCCTCCTTCCCTTGGTAATTGCTAGTATTCTGAATTCAGTGCTTTTCATTCCTGTACCTCTCTCTATTCTTTTACTCATTATGTATATATTCATAAAAATATGTATTCTTGTTTGGCATGTTTTGAAGACTCACAAAACGGTATCATACTATAAATTATGTTTCTGAAACTTGCTTGGTTCATTATTTATTCTTGAGATCTATCCATGAACTTCAGGTATATGAACTTTAGGTTCATGCATTTTTTAAACTATTGTATACTATTCCATTGTAGGAAAAGAGCACAGTATATTTATTTATTCCCCTGTTGATGGACATTTTTGTGTTTCCAGGTTTTGCTTTTACAAATATTGTGACTCTGAACATTCTCATACATTTCCTGGTGCAATATTTTTTTCTAGGGCTATATTTTTTTTTCCTTTTTAAAAACATTTTTATTTTGAAATAATTTTGGACTTACAGAAAAGTTACAAAAGTAGTACAGAGTTCCCATATATCGCTCACCAAGCCTCCTCTAATATTAATGTCACATAACCATATTACAATAATTAAAATCAAAAAAATTAACAGTGGCAAAATAATATTAAGTTACAGCAGGGTTTTTCAAACTTCATTTTGTGACCCATCAATGTAGAGATTCTCAGTTTTGGCTACACATTGGAATCACCTGGGAATTTTAAAAACACACTCCCCAGATATTCTAATTTGTTTGGGTTGTGGCCTTGGCAATGGAGATTTAAAAGCTCCCCAGATGATTGTAATATGCAGCCAAGATGGCAAACAACTACATTAGTGAATCACGAAATCAATTTAATTCATCATGCTGAGCGTTAAAAATGAAGTTGAATAAAATAGAAGATATCACAGGGCTTTGCATGCAGGATAAAAAGTCTTGCAGTAAACGTTTGCTTCGATTATAAATATACAATGTGTTAAAATTATTTCATAGTGTGACTCATGACCAAAAAAACATCTCAAATCGCTATCTAGGTTATAGACCTGGGAGTGAACTTGTTGGATTGAAAAATATACGCATCTTTAACTTTACTAGATGTTCCCAATTTGCTTCCTAAAGTGTTTGCTCTAAATTGCACACTACCAGCAGTACATAAGACAAGTGCCTCATTTCTTCTCCAACACCTGAAATAAAAGATCTTATAAATTTTTGCCAATTTGATAGATGTGAAATAGTTCCTTGTAATGTTTAGGCATCTCTCAGATGACTAGAATGGTTGAGTACCCTTTTATATGTACATTGATCAGGTTCCTTCTTCTGGGATTTGCCTGTTTATATCTTTTGTCACTTTAAAAACATCCTTTTAAAAAGTTTATTGATGTATTTACTATATATTCTGTATTTAATATATAAATCCTTTGTCAATACCTGTGCTGCACATATCTTCTAGCACTCTGTAGCTTGTCTTTATACTTTTTAAGATGGTATTTGCCACACAAGATTTTTATTTAAATGTAGTCACATGTCTTTTAGTCTTTAACTTTATGGTTTGTGCTCCTTTCTAAAAAAATAATTTTTCCTTACTGTGAGGTCATAGAAATGTTCTCATTTGTTTTCTTCTAAAAGCTTTAATGTGGTGTTTCTCACATTTTGGTCTTTAATACCTCCTTGAACTTTTTTTTAATGATTCTAATTGTAGATTCTCATGCAATTTTGGGAAATAATGCAAAGATCTTGTATTTGGCATCTGTCCAGAAACTGTATAGTTTCTCCAATAGTATAATTTTAGTATAATTATAGTATGATTTTACAACCATAATATTGATATGCATACAATCCACTGATCTTATTCAGATTTTCCAGTTTTACTTGTGTGTGTGTGTGTGTGTGTGTGTGTGTGTGTGTGTGTGTTCGTTTCTATAACATTTTATTCCTGGGCAGATTCATGTGTCCACCACCACATCATGACACTGAACAGATCTTCCATCACTACAAGGATTTTTTGTATTGCCTTTTATAATCACATTCAACTCCCTCCAGTGTCTGGTTCTGTCCCTAAACCCTGACAAGCACTAATCTGTTCTTCATCTCTGCAATGTTGTCATTTCAATAATGTTATATGAATGGGATCATGAAGTATGCAACTTTTCAGGACTGACTTGTTCACCAGCATAATTCCCTAGAGATTCATCCAGGTCGTTGTGTGTATCATTAGTTCATTCTTTGTTATTGGTGATTAGAATCCCATGTTATGACTGGTTTGTTTATCTATTCACCAGTTGAAGGACATGTGGGTTGTTTCCAGTTTTGGACTATTACAAATAAAGCTTTTATAAACATTTGTGCATGGGGTTTTGTATGAATATTAATTTTAAAGTCTGTGGAATAAATGTGTAAGAGTACAGTTGCTGCCCTAGCTGGTTTGGCTCAATGGAAGGAATGTCAGCCTGCGTACTGAAGGGTCCTGGGTTCAATTCTGGTCAAGGGCACATGCTAGGGTTGCGAGCTTGATCCCCAGTAGGAGGCGTGCAGGAGGCAGCCAATCAATGATTCCTTCCCATCATTGATGCTTCTCTCTCTCTCTCTCTCTCTCTCTCTCTCTCTCTCTCTCTCTCTCTCTCTCTCTTTCTTTCCCTTCCTCGCTGAAATCAATAAAAATATATTTTAAAAAAAGTGCAGTTTCTGGGTTGTATGGAGGTTGCATGTTTAGTAATATAGGAAACTGCTAAATAGATTTCCACAGTGGCTATAGTATTTTTCATTCCTACCAGTAATGTATGAATAATGTTTCTCCACATCCTCCACAGTATTTGATGGTATCATTATTTTTATTCTCAACATTTTAATAGGTGTGCAGTGATATCTCATTATGGTTATAATTTGCATTCCTTAATGGCTAATGATGTTTAGCATCTTTTCACATACTTTTTGCAATCTGTATACTCTTTTGTGAAATAGATCTTCGTTCTTTTGCCCATTTTCAAATTGGCTTGTTATTTTTCACTAGGGGCCTGGTGCACAAAAATTTGTGCACTCGGGGGATGTCCACTGCTGGCATACCTGGCCAGCCTGGGTGAGGGGCTAAGGGCCATTTTCAGGCTGTGCACAGCCTGTTCAGGGTTTGGGTCCCTACTGGGGTGCCTGGCCAGCCTGGGTGAGGGGTTGAGGGCCATTTTCAAGCTGCCCACAGCCCGTTCAGGGTTCAGGTCCCTACTGGGATGCCTGTCCAGCCTGGGTGAGGGGCTGAGGGCTGTTTGCAGGCTGCCCACAGCTCCTATTGACCCAACATCCCAGGGAGGCTGGCTGGAATCAGGTTTCTGGGGTTTATTTGTCTTCAATAATTGAAACTTTGTTACTTTGAGCAGAGGCCTAGGTAGGGAACGCAGCCTCCTATTTGCTTCAGCTCCATGACTTCTACAATTGAAACTATGTTGCCGTGAGCAGAGGCCCAGTGGCCTAGGCAGACAGTTTACTCCTGGTGCAACAGAAGCCTCCTGTTTGCTCTAGCTCCCTGGCTGTTGGCCTCTTTCTTGGCTGGGTTAATTTGCATACAGCCACTCTGATTGGCTGGAGTGTGTGGCTTGGCTGGGGCGTGGCTTAGGTGTCTGGGAGTGATGGTTAATTTCCATATTACTCTTTTATTGGAGTAGATTGTTGAATTTTGAGAGCTCTTCACATGTGCTAGATACAAGAACTTTGTTTGATATTTGCTTTAAAAAGATTTCTTCCAGTCTGGAGTTTGTCTTTTAATCCTCTTCACATGGGATTTTGAGAGTAAAAGTTTTACATTTTGTTCAGGTCCTATTTACTGATTTTTTTCTTTCATAGATCATCCTTCTGTTGTGAATTATAAGAACTCTTTGCCTAGTCCTAATTCCCAAAGATTCTGTCCTATTTTTTTCTAAAAGTTTTATAGTTTCATTTTATGTTGTGCCTTTAAATTCACTTGGAGTTAATATTTCTTCTTTTTTTATTATTATGATGAAAACATAAAACATACAATTTTCCATCGTTTTTTCCATTATAGTTCACATTCAATGTTATTCTATATTAGTTTCAGGTGCACAACATATGGTTAGATAATCATATACTTTACAGAGTTGTCCCCCTAATATTTCAAGTGCCTGCCTTGGCTCATACATAGCTATTAAATATATTTTTTCCTCCATTGACCTCTCTCTGGCCACTCTAAGCCCCCCAGCAAATGCCCTCACTCCCTAGTGTCTGTGTCCATTGGTTATGCTTATATGCATGCATACAAGTCCTTTGGTTGGCCTCTTACCCTCCCCCTTCACCTGCCTTCCCTCTGAGGTTTGACAGTCAGTTTGATGCTTTTCTGTCTCTGGATCTGTTTTTGTTCACCAGTATATGTTGTTCATTATATTCCACAAATAAGTGAGATCATGTGATATGTATCTTTCTCTGACTGACTTATTTCACTTAGCATAATGCTTAGCATAATCCATGCTGTTGCAAATGGTAGGAGTTGCTTCCTTTTTATAGCAGCACTAGGGGCCCGGTGCACAAAAATTTGTGCACTCAGAGGGCGGGGGGTTCCTCAGCCCGGCCTGTGCCTTCTCGCAGTCTGGGACCTCTTGGGGGATGTCCACCTGCTGGCATGCCTGGCCAGCCTGGGTGAGGGACTGATGGCTGTTTGCAGGCTGGCCTAGCCCCCCAGTGGGGACCCTCACCCTATGGGGGTGTGGCCAGCCTGGGTCAGGGGCTGAGGACCATTTTCAGGCCGACCACAGTCCTTTCAGGATTTGGGTCAGGCTGACTGGGCACACCCGCCACTGACCCGGCACACCTGGCGCCGGGCAGCTGATGAGCGAAAATGGCCAGGCGGCAGTGGACACGGCTGGGGTGAGGGGACTGGGTGCCGCCACCTTGTGCCTATGGGCGTGGCCATTTTGTCTTGGAGTGATGGTTAATTTGCATATTATTTTTTATTAGATAGGATAGTATTCCATTGTGTAGATGTTTTCTAATCCACTCATCTGCTGATGGACACTTAGGCTATTTCCAACTCATAGCTATGGTAAATTGTGCTGCTATGAACATAGGGGTGCATATATCCTTTCTGATTGGTGTTTCTGGTTTCTTGGGATATATTCCTAGAAGTGGGATCACAGGGTCAAATGGGAGTTCCATTTTTAGTTTTTTGAGGAAACTCCATACTGTTCTCCACAGTGGCTGTACCAGTCTGCATTCCCACCAGCAGTGAACAAGGGTTCCTTTTTCCTCCACATCCTCTCCAGCACTTGTCATTTGTTGATGATAGCCATTCTGACAGGTGTGAGGTGGTAGCTTATTGCTATTTTGATTTGCATCTTTCAGATGATTAGTGACTTTGAGCATGTTTTCATATGTCTCTTGGCCTTCTATATGTTCTCTTTTGAAAAGTGTCTATTTAGGTCCTTTGCCCATTTTTTAAATTAGATTGTTTATCTTCCTTTTGTTAAGTTGTATGAGTTCCCTATAAATGTTGGAGATTAAACCCTTATTGGAGATAACATTGGCAAATATGTTCTCCTATGCACTGGGCTTTCTTGTTGTTTTGTTGATGGTTTCTTTTGCTGTGCAGAAGCTTTTTATTTTGATGTAGTTCCATTTGTTTATTTTCTCCTTAATTTCATTTGCCCTAAGAGATGTATCGGTGAAGATATTGCTATGACAAATGTCTGATATTTTGCTGCCTGTGGTTTGCTCTAAGTTTTTATGGTTTCCTATCTTACTTTAAAGTCCTTTATCCATTTTGAGTTTATTTTTGTGTATGATGTAAGTTGGTGGTCAAGTTTCATTTATTTTGGAGTTAATACTTATGTAAGGTTTGAGCTTTTGGTATATGTTTATTCTTTGCCTATGGATGTCCAAATGCTCCAATACCATTTGTTGAAAAGGATGCCCTTCCTCCATTGGATTTATTTTGCACATTTGCCCAAAATCAATTTGGCATATATGTGAGAGCCTCCTTAGGTTTTTAACCTTTTGGAGGCTTTAACTGACTCCAGGTTCCAATATGCATTGCCTTAATTTCCTCTGGGATATATAAAAAGTGAATCATCATCTTGTAATGCTATAACAACATTGTAATTAACAAGGATTTTGCAACAGTATCTAATTAAACACTTATGCAGTATGAATTAAACTTGATCATTGTTAGTGTTAACTTTTCAAGGGGCCAATTCTAACAATTAAATTAGCTTGAAGCCCTCCCACTCACTCACTCCCCTCTCATTGCAATCTGGCTTTTGTTCCCAACACTTCTCGTATCACTTATTGTATACTAGAGGCCCAGTGCACAAATTCATGCACTGATTGGGTCCCTCAGCCTGGCCTGCAACTGATTGGGACTAGTTCGGGGGGAGGGACTGTGGCCAGCTGGTGGGAGGGACCACAGGGGGTTGGCTGGCTATGGCAGGTTGCACTGACCACCAGGGGGAAGCTTCTGCATTGAGCATCTGCCCCCTAGTATTCAGTGCATGTAATAGCTACTGGCCAGTTGTCTGGTCATCCGGTCATCTGTTTCTCTGGTTGTAATGATCGCTTAGGCTTTTATATATATAGAATGCTGTTACCAGTGCCATCAGTGACATCCTTGTCAATCAGCAATATTTCCTTTCTCATCTTCCTTGACTACTCTGCAATATTCAGTGAACCTGAATAATACCTCCTGTCCTGAGTGTTTTCTCTTGACTTACAAGATATGGTGTTATGTCTCCACCATACCCCATGTCTTCCTCTCTTTCCCTTTATCCTTCATAGGTACACTGTCTTTCCAATTAGTTACATTATATTATTCTTTTAATATGTTTGTTGGATTCAATCTGCTATTATTTTGTTAAGGACTTTTATGTTTCTGCTCATGAAGGATATTAGTCTGAAGTTTTCTTATAATGTCTTTGTTTTTTTTTGATATCATGGTAACATTAGCTTCATAAAGTTAATCAAAAAGTATTTTTTCTCTTCTAGTTTCTGGAAGAGATTGTGTAGAATTGGCACAAAATCTTTAAATGTTTGGATATTTCTTTTTTGGGAGATTTTACATTATGAATTTAATTTATTTAATAGCTAGTTATAGGACCATTCAGGTTATGTTTTATATTGAATGAGAATTTGTGTTTTTCAAATTTGTTTTTGTATTTTTCACAGAACTTGTACATTTTTCTAAATTATCAAATGTATGTGTGTAGAATTTTCTGTTGTGTGCCCTTATTATCATTTTGATGTCTTTAGGGTTTGTTATGATATCCTCTGTTTTGTTCCTGATATTGATCACTTGTGTTTTGTGTTTATATTTCATTTTTGTCAGTCTTCCTAGGAGTTTGTCAATTTTATTGATCTTTGCAAAGAAACAGTTTTTCTTTTTTTTCTGTCTTCACTGTCAATTACTGCTTTTATCTTTATTACTTCCTTCCTTCTGCTGGTTTGGGGTTTATTTCACTCTTTTTTCTACATTCCTAAGGTGGGAGTTAACATTATTGATTTGCCACTTTTCATCTTTTTTTTCATATGCATTTAGTGAATAAATTACTCTCTCAGCACTGCTTCAGTTGTGTCTCAGTCTCAAAGATTTTGGTATGTTGTATTTTCACTTTCATTCAGTTTGGTTTATTTTTTTTTATTTCCCTGAGACATCCTTTTTGATCCATGGATCAATTATGGTGAAGTAAAAATGAAGGAACTCTAATCCTTTGCAGCAGTATGGATGGACCTGGAGATTATTATGCTAAGCGAAATAAGCCAATGAGAGAAAGACAAATACCAAATAACCTCACTTATATGTGGGATCTAATGAGCAAAATAAACTGCAGCAGACTGACAGAAATGAGAGGTAAGAAGGACTAGATAAAAGAAGGTGAAAAGAGTAGTCAAAGAATATATATATATTAAAAGCCTAAAATGCTAAGTATCAGGTTGTCCTGTTGTCCATTCAACCAATCTAAGCGATATATGCTCATGATATGCTAAGGCTGCTCAATTGCTCGCTATAACGTGCACAGCCCTCCAGCATGCAGACGCTCCAACCAGTAGGTTAGCTTGCCACTGGGGTCCGACCAATTGGGATTGAGCGAGATGGGCCAGACATGCCCTAGAGCCCCCCTCCCCCCACCATGGTCCCTCTCCAGCTGGCCAACTTCCTGTGTCCCTTCCTGGCCCTGATCATACACTGGTGTGTTCCCTCGTTCTGACCTGTGCCCTCTCACAATCCAGGACTGCTTGAGGGATGTGAGAGAGCCAGTGTTGGCCTGATCCTGTAGGCCAGGCCAAGGGAACCCACTGATGCATGAATTCATGCACTGGGCCTTTAGTATCTATAATAATAAAAACATAATATGCTAATTAGACTGGATGTCCTTCCAGATGTCCTTCCAGATATCCTTCTGGACAACATTCCAGATGAAGCTGGGGCTGCAAGGGAAGCCTGGGTCCTGGGTGACAGAGGGAAGCTGGTTGTGGCAGCTGGGGGAAGGAAGGTCTACTCTTGAACAAATTTCATGCATTGGGCCTCCGATATATATATATGAACAGCCATCAGCCCCTCACTCAGGCTGGTCAGGCACCCCAGCAGGACCCTCCCATCCCTGAAAGGGGTGTGGCCAGCCTGAAAACAGCCCTCAGCCCCTCACCCAGGATGGCCAGGCACTCCAGCGGGGACCCCCACCCTGAAGGGGATGTGGCCAACCTGAAAACAGCCCTCAGCCCCTCACCCAGGATGGCCAGGCACTCTAGCAGGGACCCCCACCCTGAAGGGGATGTGGCCAACCTGAAAACAGCCCTCAGCCCCTCACCCAGGATGGCCAGGCACTCCAGCAGGAACCCCCATCCTGAAGGGGATGTGGCCAACCTGAAAACAGCCCTCAGCCCCTCACCCAGGATGGCCAGGCACTCCAGCAGGGACCCCCACCCTGATCCAGGACACACTTCAGGGCAAATCAGCCGGCCCCACCCATGCACCAGGCCTCTATCCTAACTAATAAAAGTGAAATAATTAAAATTAACCGTTTCTTTGGGATGCTTAAGACACGTCCACCAGCCAATCAGAGTGGCTGTATGCAAATTAACCTAGCCCAGATGGAGGAGGCCGCAACCCCGGTGTTCGCCTTCTCCTGGGCTGCGGCCTCCGCCATCTTGGGAGCCTCCATCCTGGGAAGGCATCCAGCACTCTGAGCCCGCCGATGCCTTCCCAGGCGGAAGCCTTGGGAGGCAGGACCAGCCAGCTGACTCCCAGGCCCCCTCCTGGGAGGCCATGGGGTGTGGGGTGGCCGGCGCCACCCCATCTGCTTCCCAGGCGGGGGCCTTGGGCGGTGGGAACCCCTCCTGGGAGGCCGTGGAGTGGGGGGTGGCCGGCGCAACCCCATCCGCTTCCCAGGCGGGGGCCTTGGGTGGCGGGACCCCCTCCTGGGAGGCCGTGGAGTGTGGGGTGGCCGGCGCAACCCCATCCGCTTCCCAGGCAGGGGCCTTGGGTGGCGGGACCCCCTCCTGGGAGGCCGTGGAGTGTGGGGTGGCTGGCGCAACCCCATCTGCTTCCCAGGCGGTGGCCTCGGGTGGCAGGACCCCCTCCTGGGAGGTCGTGGAGTGTGGGGTGGCCGGCACCACCACATCCGCTTCCCAGGCGGTGGCCTCGGGTGGCGGGACCCCCTCCTGGGAGGCCATGGAGTGTTGGGTGGCCGGCTTCACCCCATCCGCTTCCCAGGAGGGGGCCTCGGGTGGCGGGACCAGCTGGCCAGCCGCCGAGGCCCCCTCCTGGGAGGCCGTGGGGTGTAGGGTGGCTGGCGCCACCCCATCAGCTTCCCAGGCGGGGGCCTGAGGGGGGCCGCCCAAGGCCCCCTCCTGGGAGGCCATGGGGTGGCCAGCGCCACCCTATCGCTTCCCAGGCTGATGGCCCGGAGGGTCAGTGGGAGCTGTGGCCAGCCTGAAAACTGCCCTTAGACCCTCACCCAGGCTTGCCACACCCCTTGGTGTAAGGGTCTCCACTGGGGAGCTTGGCCAGCCTGCAAACAGACATTGGCCCCTCACCCAGGCTGGCCAGGCACATCAGCAGGTGGACATCCCCGGAGGGGTCCCAAACTGTGAAAGGGCACAGGCCAGGCTGAGGGACCCCTCCCCCCCCACCCAGTGCACAAATTTTTGTGCACCAGGTCCCTAGTCCTATATAATAAAAGGGTAATATGCAAATTGACCCTAACAGCAGAACAACTGGGAATGACTGGTCACTATGACACACACTGACCAGCAGGGGGCAGACACTCAATGAAGGAGCTGCCCCCTGGTGGTCAGTGCGCTCCCACAGGGGGAGCTCTGCTCAGCCACAAGCCAGGTTGAGGGCTGCCAGTACAGTGGTGGTGGTGGGAGCCTCTCCCGTCTCCTCAGCAGCATTAAGCATGTCTGACTGCAGCTTAGGCCTGCTCCCTGCTGGCAAGTGGACATCCCCAGAGGGCTCCTGGGCTTCCAGAGGGATGTTTGACTGCCAGCTTAAGCCCAATCACTCGGGGAGTAAGACTTAACCAGCAGGTAGATAGGTAGACATCCCCTGAGGGGTCCCAGACTGCAAGAGGGCACAGGCCAGGCTGAGGGATCCCCCCCACCAAGTGCACAGATTTTTGTCCACCGGGCCTCTAATATATATATATCTTATGGACCTATGGACACAGATAACAGAGTGGTAAAGGCCAGGGGATGGATGGTGGAGCCTGGGTGGAGGTGAAAAAAGCAAGGAGGGGATTGGGAGACATCTGAAATAGTGTCAACAATTTAAAACATATTTTTAAAGAAAAAACTTAAATTTGTCATTTACTAGTAGTTTCTGTGTTCATAGATTTCCTTATTATCTTTCTGTTAATGATATCTAGTTTTATTCCATTTTGGTCAGAGAATATACTCTATATGACTTTAATTCTTTTAAATTTGCTGAGGTTTGTCTTAGGACTCAGGTTATGGTCTATCTGGGTATATGTTCCATGGCCTCTTGAAATCAGATAAAGTAAGTTCTTAGACTTTGTTCTCTTTTTTTTGTTTCTGTGTGTGGCTATTCTAGTTTCTTTATTTATGTGCATAAATTTTAAAATTTGTGTTTTTGACATTTAATATAACTACTAAAATGTTTTCTGGGATATTTATTGTGATTGCCTTGAATCTACAAATCAATTGAAGAGATTTGACATTTTAACAATATTGTCTATCAAATGGGACATGGTATATCAATCTTTTCAGTTAGGGCTGCTTTCATTTCTTTCTTTTCTCAAAGACTTACCCATTTATCCATTCAACTCTTCACTCATTTAGTCAACACTGTAGCAGACACCGGGGATGAGTAGTCAATAAAGCAGATAAGACCTTGGCCATCAGAGGGAGACAGGCAGTAAACAATGACAGTGGGATCAGGTGTGACACACAAAGGATGGGTACCTCATCCAGTAGGGGGCTACAGGGGAAGGGTGTGGAGTGAGGAGGACATTAAAGATCTACATGAGTCCAAGTTGAGACCTGAAGTATAGATAAGTGAGAGTTAGCCAGGGGAAGGGAGAAAAGGAATCACAGGTAGAGAAAGCTAAGGCTTTCTTCTAACATTCAATCCCATTATAAGCAATCTTGTTTCATGGGACGCCAGCTTTTGGGATGGAGAGAGCTCACAAGGACTAGTTTTCAGAGAGGAACTTTGCAAGTGTAATAGTGCATGACATGTTAGAACACAGATTTGGCCTAGTCTCGCTAGTCAATGGGATGTTAGGAGCAGAAAGGAAGGATGTTTGTGTGTGTATGTGTGTCCACATCTGTCTTTGGAAGGGGGGTGGATATTGAGTTTGGAAAGTAAATTGAGAAAGGCTTGTGAAGCCTTGAACACCAAGTTAACAAGTTTGGAACCTTCTCCTAAAGGCTGCATGGCAGTGCTCTGAAAGGTTAGACCTATGTTTGAGAGCGAGAAGGCTGGTTGTAGTGTGAGAATAGATAGGACAACTGGCTTAACCCTTGTATCTTCTAATGTAAGTTCCACAGGAGGAGGGACTGGATATGTTTTGCTTACCATTCACTCCTCAGCACAATGCCTAGCGCATGATAGAGCCTCAATAAATATTGGTTGAAAAAAATAATGAAGTTGCTGCAAGTGTCCAGACAGGGATTGTACAAGACTGAACTATGCAGTGACAAGTTTCATATCTTATTAAGGAGTTAAGATCAACAGGACAAGATCATCAAAATTTACATAAACTAGCACTGGGTCTACCAAATGGTAAACATTCAATGTGGTAGCTGTTATAGCTTTGTATCAATGGAGAAACCTGCCTCCCAGGTTTCTGGCTTGTGGTTCTAGGAACATACTGATGCTCAGCACTTACCATCAGTCCATGGAGCTAGAGAGAAACAGATGTGGGTGTAAGTGGGGACTTCTCCTTAAGTAAGGTGACCAGATTTTAACATTGGTAAAGCGGGACACCACTGACCGCTTGGCCGCCAAAAACCGTATCTTCCCTTCCCGTTCTCCTGCCGTTCCCTAGCTTGTCGTGCATTCTTTCCAAAAATCAGGACTTTTTTAAAACGCCGTGGGACGCGTGACAAATTGTTAAAAATCCGGACTGTCCCGCCAAAAGTGGGACGTCTGGTCACCTTACCTTAAGTCAGCTCCCCTCTGTGGGAGTGCACTTTCCCTTTCTACCTAGGACTGAAGAAGGCTTGCTGTGGTAGAGCAAGGTGGACTGGGGCACACAAAGCAGACTGGAGCAGATCAGAGCTGTCAGCTGGACAGGAGCAAGAGAGAGGAGAGGGCCACCTCCCAGCAACGCTATTCCATAGTCATGCTGCTTTATAATTGAGTTGTAACACTATTGAGCTGTTCCACAGCCATGCTGTTTTCACAGCTGTGCTGTATCACAATTGAGCTGTTTGTGCTGAATGAAGTTTCCTTTTTTACTGTATTTCAAATTGGGGATTCCTGTTGGCAATGAATTGGCACCAACAACCATCTGTTAAGAGTTTGGAGAAACTATATATGCATCTAGAGGCATATAAAAGAAGAGTCAGTGTAGAATTGTTTGAAATGTGTAAAAACCTGAAATAATAACCAAATGTCTATTAAAAGTTAATAAATTGTGGTATATTCATACATTGAGATAACATGCAGCAATAAAAATAAATAAATTATAGTTACATGCACCTCACAAAGCTAAAATTCAGAAACATAATGAGCAAAAGAAGAAAGTCAGAAGAGAAAATATGGAGGAAACACATTATATGGTTCCATTCATATAAGGAACAGGCAACACTAAACAATATATGATAGGGTTACTGGGAAAGTCTTAGTCCTATTGATGGAAATAGAATTCCAGGAATTTCTTATAAAGGCTGGCTCAGATGACAGGAGCACAATGGAAACAGGCAATTCAATACATGAGGCAGGAAGTTTAGGGCAGGGTTCTTCTTGAAGCTGTGCTTGCGTGAGAGGTTACTGTTTAGAAATGACTTACTAGGATGTGTTGTGTGTGTGTGTGTGTTTTAATTTGAGCACAATTAGCCACCAGGAGCCCTTCTTGGTGTCTTTTTTTCTCAGACTCCAAAAAAACAAAGGAATATAATTTCTGGGTTATATGGTAAAGGCAGGCCAATTTCAGTAAGTGATGCAGACTTTTCCAAAGTGTTTATTCTATCACTCCCAGCAGTAGATGCAAGTTCCTGTTGTCCCATATATTGTTAACAAACATGCTCTCACTTTTTTTTTACCTTCGCCAATGTATATGTATGAAATATATCTCATTTTAATTTACATTTTCTTTATTAAAATGGCCCTAAGCATATGTTTATAGACCCTGTGCAGTTTGTTTCCTTCAAAATGTGTCTTTTGTACAGTTTTTTAGGTTGTAATTTTCTTACTGAGTTTAAGAAGTTCTTTATGTATTCTAGATATTAATTATTTATTAGCTTTATATACTTAAATATCTTATTTCAAAATGTGGTTTGTCTTTGTTACCTTTTTAGGGTTTTTTTTAATGAACAAAAGTTCTTAATTTTAATGTAGTTGAGCTTATTGTTTTTCTTTTTTTTTGTTTTCAACACACGAATTGAATGAGCTTATCATTTTTCTTATTGCTTTGTACTTGGTTCTTTAATCTGAGGTCATAAAGTTGTAACACTGTATGAAGCCTTCTAAATATTTTATAGTTTTGTGTTTTACATTGAAGTCTTCACTCCATCTATGATTTTCATGTGGTGTGAGGTAGGCATTTCTTTCCTTTTTTTTCCTTTTTGCAATATAAACTGTTCTTTAGGAATCATTTGTATTCTAGTCCATCTTCTTCAATGATCTGTACTTCCTTTTCTATCTTCAATCAACATACTGTGTATGTGTGCATTTTGGACTCTATTCTAATGGACTATTTGTCTACTCATAAACTAACACCACAGGGTCTTAATTGCTATAGTTTTCCCCCTTGAATTATTCTTATTAGGAAGAGGTATTGCAAAAGAAACACACAAATATGATTACTTTTAGGTATTAATGTCACATCAGGTAGTAATTTTCTCATCTTATAATTTCTTAAATATTTCTTTTTTTTTTACAATCCTCACCTGAGGATATTTTCCCATTGATTTTTAGAGAGGGTGGAAGAGAGAGGGAAAGACAGAGGGAAATATCAATGTGAGAGAAACACATCAGTTGGTTGCCTCCTGCATAGCCCCAGGGAGGAGCCTGCAGCCCGAGGTATGTGCCCTTGAGCAGAACTGAACGAGGGACCCTTCAGTTCCCAGGCCAATGCTCTATCCACTGAGCCAAACCAGCTATGGCTCCTTAATTATTTGTTGGTGATTATCAGAAGTGAATCATAAGCACACAGTGTTTATAGCACATTATTTCTGTTGATTGCTATGACTCTTGTTATCTGGCAGAATTTATTCTCCTATCTGGATCACTTTCTTTTGGAATGTCTTGGCTACTTTGACCCTTTTCTCAGCATAAATTTTAAAATTAGCTTGTTGTATTCCACAAAAATAAATTAAAATAAAACAACAACAAAAATCCCCACAAAAACCTTGAGAATTTTATTGGCTTTGCATTTAATATATAGACTCACTTGGGAAAAATTGATATTTTAAAATATTAAATCTTCATATCCAACATCATGATATGTTTCTCCATTTATTTATGTACTTTAAAAAAGTTTTTAATAAAGTCTTACAATTTTCTTCATCTATATATATAAACTAGAGGCGCAGTGCATGAATTCGTGCACCAGTGGGGTTCCTCCGCCTGACCTGAAGGATCAGGTCAAAACCAGCTCTCTGACACCCCCTTAGGGGTCCTGGATTGTGAGAGGGTGCAGGCCAGGCCTAGGAACCCCACTGGTGCACAATCAAGGCTGGGGAGGGACGCTGGAGGTTGGCCAGCCAGGGAGGGACTGTGGGAGGGCTCCAGGGCATGTCCAGCTCATCACACTCAGTCCTGATCAGCTAGACCTCAGCAGCAAACTAACCTACCAGTTGGAGCATCTGCCCCCTAGTGGTCATTGCATGTCATAGCAACTGGTCAACCAGTTGACTGTCTGCCCCCTAGTGGTCAGTGCACATTATAGCAAGTGGTTAAGTGGCCTTAGCATATCATTAGCATATTATGCTTTGATTGGTTGAATGGCCGACCAGTTGACCAGACATTTAGCATATTAGGCTTTTTATTATATAGGAAGGCTAAGTGACCAACCATATGTCCGTCCAACCGACTGACCAGCCAGTACATATGATGTGCACTGGCAATTTAAAAATAAATGTTGACTGGCACATGTGTGATATATATATGTAAAGCTCTTGCTGGCAGCAGTTTTGATCTGTCATTGTTGATCATGAATTTGGTTGACACTTCTATTATAGAGAAAGGGCGAATAACAATATTAAAATATTTCTTCTAATTAATTTCCTTTCAATGTGCATGAATTTGTGCACTGGGCCACTAGTCTATATATATAAAAGGCTAAGTGACCAACCATCCATCCATCTGACTGTCTGACTGACCGACAGTCTGACCAGTACATATGACGCACACTGGCAATCCTATATAAAAAAAGCCCAGCTACTAAATGGTGGAACAACCAGAACGACTAGTCATTATGATGTGCACTGACCACCAGGGGGCAGATGCTCAATGCAGGAGCTGTCCCTGGTGGTCAGTGCACTACCACAGTGGGAGAGCTGCTCAGCTGACCAGGATGAGTGGCTGTTCCTGCTGTGAACCCCAGGCCAAGGGGAAGAAACCCAGGCTGTAATTGTTGCCTCCTCACCCCAGGCTCCTCCTCCTCACTCCCTGCTATCTCCTCCAGATGCCCCCAGGCTGGGCAGTGCCACTGCCAGGCTCACGGAGCTAACCTCAGAGGCTGAGAGGTAGGCCACCCTGGGACTGAGGTCTACTCCACCGCCTCTCAGTGCTACTGCCCCTGGGCCCAGCCCGACTGGGTCCCCTGGAGAAGCGAGTGCTCCGGCTCCCTGGAAGATGCCGGATCAGGGAACAGCCACTCAGAGGGAGGGTCCACAGCCACTGGGCAGACCAGGATGAGCAGCGCTCCCACAGTGGGCCAATCCCCACAGGCCACGCTCCCCACCAGTGCACAAATCCCATGCATCAGGCCTCTAGTTTAAAAATAAACATTAACTTGCACATGTGTGATACATATAAAGCTCTCATCGAATTTCTTAATAGTATTACTCCTTCAGGAATGCCATGTCATAAATTAAAATTGAAAGTAGGTGCAATCATCATGCTACTGAGAAACCTTAATAGTAAATGAGGTCTTTGTAATGGTATTAGATTTATTATCAAAAGATTGCGATCTAACATAAACAAAGCTGAAGTATTAACAGGATCTGCAGAAGGAGAGGTTGTTTTGATTCCAGGATTTGATTTGTCCCCTCTAACACTCGCTTCCCATTTAAATTAATTTGAAGATAGTTTCCCATGATGCCAGCATTTGCAGTGACTATTAATAAATCACAAGGACAAACTCTAGACAGAGTAGGAATATTCCTACCTGAACACATTTTCGGACATGTCAGTTATATGTTGCTTTCTCTCAAGTTCGAAAAGTGTGTGATGTTAAAGTTGAAGTTGTAAATACTTCATCACAAGGGAAATTATTCAAGCACTCTGAAAGTGTTTTTATTCCTCATGTGGTATACAGGGAGATATTAGAATAAATTTAATCAATTTATCAGACATTGTTTTCATCAATGTTATTTTTATATCATGTTTTTGTTGTTTTTATATCATGTCTTTGTTGTTGTGATATCATGTTATTATTTACTTACTAGGGGCCTGGTGCACAAAAATTTGTGCACTCGGCGGGGGTGGGAGGGGTACTTAATCCCGGCCTGTGCTCTCTCACAATTTGGGACCCTGGAATCCATTGGGCCACACAGCACACACGGAGGGCACACCTCCATGTGTGCTGTGTGCCCCAATTGCACCAATTTCCAGGCTTCAGCCTCAGGGGTGGAGCTGGCTCAGATCCTCCGCCCCCCCCCCCATGCTGCTCAGCCACCTGGACTCCATCGCAGGGGCATGGGCACTCACGAAGGTGTGTGCCTGTGCCCCCGTGATCACAGATCTACTTCCAGGCCGCAGGGCAGCCTGGGGGCCTGGGCTGGCTTGCTCCCCCAGGCCCTGGCTGCCCTGCCACCTGAAATCCATTGTGGGGGCACAGGCACTCACGGAGGTGTGTGTGTCCGTGCCCCTGCGATCACGGATCTACTTCTAGGCTGCCATGGGTTGCTTTGGGGGCTGGCGGAGGTGCAGGGCAGCCGGCAGCTCGCTCCTCCCGCCACCTGCCCCACCCCTCCCGTGTGGCTTTCAGGAACGCAACAGATGGTGGCGGGCTAATTTGCATACAGCCGCTCTGATTGGCTGGTGGGCGTGGCTTACTCCATCCCAGAGAAACGGTTAATTTCAATATTATGCTTTTATTAGTTAAGATTAATAAATTTATAGGTTATTTTTATATACATTTTACTAATTTTTTTCATCTCTGACACTTCTATTATAGAGAAAGGGCAAATAGCAATATTAAAATATTTCTACTTAATTTCCATCAATGTGCATGAATCTGTGCACTGGGCCACTAGTTTTCTTCATAACAGGGTAGCATATAATGTGTTACACTTATTAATAAGAGTTTTAGTTTTTTAAATAACAAATGGCATTTTTAACATAATGGACTGTATTTTTTAGAACAGATTTAGGTTTATAGAAAATTGAATGCAAAGTACAAAGAGTACCCATGTGTATCCTAACTATCTCCTCCCCCTTACAATTTTCCCTATTATTAACATTTTGCATTAGCATGGTGAATTTGTTATGAATGATAATCCAAACATTATCATTAAGTAAAGGCCATATTTTACATTTGGTTTTACATTTAGGCTTGTACATTCTATGAGTTTTGACAAATGTATAATGATATGTGTTTACCATTACAGTACCATACAGAAGAGTTTAACTGCCCTAAATATCCCCTGTGCTTCACCTATTAATTCCTCCCTCCCTCCCTGTGAACCTCTGGTAACCACTGATCCTTTTCTGTCTCCTTTGTTTTGCCTTTTCCAGTATGTAGCCTTTTGAGATTGACTTTTCCCCCCACTTAGCACTATGCATTGAAGATTCCTCCATGTCTTTTCAGAGCTTGATAGCTCATTTCTTTTTAGCACTGAGTAATATTTCATTACTGGTCACTGTTTGGATGTGCCACTGTTTATCTATTCACCTATTGAAGGACATAGGGGTTGCTTCTATGTTTTTGGCAATTATCCATAAAGCTGCTATACACAGCTTTATTTGCAAGTTTTTGTGTGGACATAAGTTTTCACCTCCTTTGGGTAAATTCCAAGAGTGTGATTGCTGGATTGCATGATAAAAGTATGTTTAGTTTTGGGAGAAACTGCCAAACTATCTTCCAAAGTTGCTGTATCATTTTGCATTCTCTGCTACAATGAATGAGAGTTCCTATTGCTCCACATCCTTACTAGCATTTGGTCTTCCTAGTGCTTTTGATTTTGGTCATTCTAATAGATGTGTACTGGATATTGTTTTAATTTTCAGTTCTCTAATGACATATGATGTAGAACATCTTTTCATATTCTTATTTGCCACCTGTATATCTTCTTTTTAAAAAGATATATTTTATTGATTTTTTACAGAGAGGAAGGGAGAGGGATAGAGAGTTAGAAACATTGATGAGAGAGAAACATCCATCAGCTTCCTCCTACACACCCCTTACTGGGGATGTGCCCACAACCAAGGTACATGCCCCTGACTGGAATCGAACCTAGGACCTTTCAGTCCGCAGGCCAACGCTCTATCCACTGAACCAAACCGGCTAGGGGTGTATATCTTCTTTGGTGAGGTATCTTTTAAGGTCCCCAGCCCATTTTTAAATTGGTTGCTTTCTTATTGCTAGTTTTAATTGTTATACATATATTTTTAATAACAGTCTTTATCAGAGGTATATTTTGTGAATATCTCATCACAGTTTGTGGCATGCCAACTGAGCTATGGTTCTTTTGTAGATGTCCTTTACCTGGTGAAGAAGCTTTGTTCTGGTCCTAGTTTGTTGAGTGTTTTTATCATAAAAGAGTGTTGGATTTTATCAAATGTTTTCTATATCTACTAAGAATATTATGTGATTTTTGTTTTTTATTCTATTGATACGACATATTACATTAATTACTTTTCAGATATTGAAACAACTTTGCATTCCTGAGATAAATTCTACTTGATCACTTTATATATCTGGATTCGGTTTGCCTATAGTGTGTTGATTGTGCCAGATATCTTTGTATTCTTCTTTAACTTTTTTGGTGGTGTAAAATTAGTTTACTTTGAATAGTTTGATATTTTCTGGTCTTTTTTAAACTTTAAGAGGATACAGAGCAGAATTTGTTTCAGTTAGTTATTTCCTACCACTGAGGCAAGAGCCTTCTGAATACTCTACCCTATGCACTGTCAATAATGAGGTACTAGTGTGGCTGGTGAGAACTAGATATATTCCCAGCCCTATAAGAACTCCATGTACAGATCCCCACAATTTTATGGGAAGTTCTTTCTCTAGCCTTGACTAGTTTTCTCATATGTATGTGCTGACCAGTACTTACTGAATACTTGAAAGAGTTCTTCTGTGAAGTTTCATAATTTTCTCTCTGTGAAGGTCTTTCCTCTTTGGTACTCTGTTCTAGCTAATTCTAGTTGCTTCAGTCTCCTCAGACTCTTAGCATCCTTCCTCATTTTTAGGGAAACACAAAACAATGGTAGTGTAATGAAAAGAGAACAGGTTTGTGAGTCAAGAGGCCTGTTTTCTAGACTCTGCCATATCATTGCCTCATTGTGTAACCTTGATCGTGCATCTGCCTCTATAAGTCTCAAGTTATCTTTATCTGTTTAACAAGAGGGATGACTCTTCAGCTCTAAAATGCATAATATACATGTGTCCCATGCTTAAAATTTACAAATAGCTTTCATATCCTTTTTCTCATTTGTTTCTCCTCCAGTTAACTCTGCATGATAGTCAGGGAAAAAATAATTATGCTATTTTATAGGTGAGGAAACTGAGTCTCAAAGATGTGGCATCAAAAAATAATAAAAATAATAAAATAATGTGACACCACAAGGCTAATACATTATAGTAATATTGGAACTAAAATTCAGGTTTTATTTCTCTAAATCTAATGCTATTTCTACATCATACACTAAATTCTATGATCCTAGGGTTTCATTTGCTCACTCAACCAATATCAATTTAATATGTGTTCCAGGATCTGTGTTTTTTAGGGCAGCAGACAATTTCAAGAGCATCTCAATATTTACCAGAAAGCATCACCCACCGCATAAAGTCATTTTTTATTTCTTGAGAGAACACTTTTATATCAATCGACAGATGGTCAGGAGGGTTCATGTACTGTGGTAAGCTTCTCATATTTTTTTCCATCTCAAGTAAAATATCAGTTGGGTAAGCCCAGCCCAAGTGTTTTTAGTTATTTTAGGTTCTGGGCTTGCTGGCATTTACCTTCTCCCCTTGGAGGCACTGTACATATGGAGCAGTTTTCCTCTTTTACAATTATTACTTGGAACACGTTTGGTATTGCAGTCCAAAAATGTCAGTGGTACAAAAGAGAACTTCTATTTGCATCATGGAGGACAGAACTTGATGTATATCAGCCAGATATTCCAGGGCCTGGCATTATGATACTCAGAGACCTCTCTGGCGTTCCATTCTAAGCTTGGTAGCAGTGAGTTCTTGGCAATGCCTTTCCCCAGCTCTCCAAATTGCCCATTTCCTCTTCACATGACACTCAGGCTGCTGCAGTTTATGAAGACGTTTATAAAGACCAGAGTGGAACTGGGTATTAGTAAACTGCACACAGAGGATTGTTCTTGTGGAAGTTCTTTTGGTCATCCAGCAAGTATTTTTGAGTGTGTACTTTGCACTAGGCAGTATGCTAAGTGATTGAAATATATACATAAGTAAAGTAAAGGTTCTTCCTTCCTGGAAACTGCTTTCTTGTAGGGGAAGACAAATAAACATGATTCAGCCATGAATTTTATGATAGCTTATTGGAAGGTGGTAAATGCCTATAAAAATGAAGAACTAGAACAGGGTAAGGTGGATTGAGATTACAGTATATGAGTGTGTGGGATGTGGTGAAGTTGAGGCAGAATGCTACATTAAGTAGGATGGTTTGGATAGGCCTCACTAAGAAAATGACATTTAAGCAAATACTTGAAGGAGGTGAGGGATTAACCTGATAAAATTCCGGGGGAAGAGCATTCTAGGAAAAGGGAACCATTAGTGCAATGATACTGAGGCAGGAGTAAGAAACACATGTTTGAAGAACAGGAAGGAGACCAGTGTAGCTGGAATAGAGAGAGCAAGGAAAGTGGCAGAAGATGAGACAGGTACCAGGAAAGGAACCAGTATAGGGCCTTACAAAACATTTTAAGGACTTGAAGATTTCCTCTGAATGAAATAAGGAGCAAAGTAGTGACTTGATCTGATTTAATTTCTTAGAAGGATTTCTTTGGCTACTATGCTGAGAATACACTATAGGGATCAAAGGTCAAAACAGGGAGACCATTTAGGAGGAGAATGCAGTAATCCAGGTAAGAGATAAGGGTGTATTGGATTAGGTTGGTAGCAGTGGAGGTAGTGAAAAGTGGTAGGAATTTGGATATATTCTGAAGGTAAAGCCATCAGAATTTGCTGAAAGATTGTTGTGGCATGAGAGAGTTGACAAGTTTAATATATATATTTTTGGCATGACCAACTGGAATGAAGAATTTCCATCTAACAAGAAAGGAAAAGTCGTGGATGTGCAGATCAAAGAAAAAGATCAATAATTTAATTTTAGACATACCGTGTTTGAGATATCTTGTGTTCACAAAAAGCTTTGTGTGTGAATGCTTGTAAATGTTTTATTCATTACTTTCAAAATGGGATACAACTCAAATGGTGTTTACCAGATAAAAGGCTAAACACATTTGGTACATTTATACAATGGAATACTATATAGCAATGAAAAGAAATGAGCTATTGATACACAAAACCACACTGATGAATCTCAAATGCATTATGCCAAGTGGAAAAAGCCAGAGTCAAATGGCTATATACTGCATAATTCCATTTACATAGCATTCTGCAAGAAGCAAAAGTAAAGAAACAAAACAAATCAATAGTTGTGAAGGAATGGAATGCTGGTAGGGGTTGACTATACAGAGGCACTAGGGAATTTTAGGGGTACTGAAAATGTGCTATATCTTGATTGTAGTGACAGTTACACAATTTACATATTCATCAAATCTCATACAACTATATACTAAGAAGGATAACTTTTATGGTATATAAATTATACTTCAATAAATCTAAGTTAGAGTATTATATAGCCCATTCTTCATGTTGCAGGGGTAGAACGCATACTAGTTGAATGAAAATAAATGAATCAATGAACATGAGGCAATATTTATACTAAGGAAGAGCAATTGTCTTTTGTGAATCAAGTTTGTGCTCCTGGGTCTTTTATTTTGATTCCAAGTGCTAATGTCTGAAAGTAGCGACCAATCTGGACCACTATGATGATCACACATTGTGTCAAATGCACAATGTGTGATCATCATAGACTCTGATGGTATTAGTGAGGAAATAGCATGTGGATGAAAGCAGTCACACAAACCACTGGTATGTTGAATGTTTCTTGGGTCTATTCCTTCCTGCTGTGAGGTAGCTGTGTTTCATGTGTAGAAGAGAGCAGCTTTCAGCTGTGCCAGCGGAAAATGAAAGGAAGGATTTCATTTCCAGAAAGGAAATTTCTGGAAGGATTTTTAAAAAATTGCCTATTGTACAGATTTGATCAAACAGACTTCTCTTGATTTTTCTAAATAGTTTGCTCCAGTTTGCATTTGTGGGTTTGTTTAGAGAACAACTGTAGAGAACTACAATTCCCAGCCTCAGACTTCCAGATTCCATATTTTCACATTTTGAAATCATTCAATGTTATTTTAGAGGCTTGCAGCTTGAGGGTTCCCTCAGCACTCTTATGGGGCCCATCAAAATGAAACAAATTGTCTTGGCCTGCTCTGTCTTGAATTTGCAAAGTTCCAAGCAAACACGATTATGATGCCTTGTCAGACACAGAGGAAGGCTCTACATCTGTCCCAGGTCGTTGGAGCTCCCAGTTCTCATTATTAGCTTTGATAAAAACTTCCAATGGGGCTTAGTTAGACAATAGTTCATAAGCTATTGCCACTAGTTGGATTACAGTAACAAAAATCAGTCTTGCACTGTGAGCTGCCTGTAACTTATCTTAATGCCACAGGGGCATTGAAATGAGTGACTCTAATTAGCCAGCCATATGGCTTTGCTACATACATGAACCCTACCAAATACAGTCAATCAATGATATGTAGCCTTGTTTCCATTCAGTCCCCAGTCTTATCTGCCCTTTTCCACCTCTGTACCATTGCTGTTGCTGTTCCCTCCACATACTCTCTTGCTCTCAGCTCTCTCAGGTATGCCTGCTGAAATTCTCCCATTCTTATAAGGCCATATTTCATCCCTTATCCTCTGGGAGACTCTCTTAAAACTGTGCCCTGGAATACTTCCACCCTCCATTGATCATCCTGAGTGATACATGTGTCCCTGTCTTAATAATCTTTATAGATCAAGAGGTATAGGAGGACAAATACAGTGTTTAGTCATCCCTGTTCCAGTTCATCCCTGCTCCTGTACCCCCCAACTCACATCTCATCTCTGGAAATATACGTGTGCCTTGCTCAGAATGGGCAATCAGAAAATGTTTGCTGATATGAAAAACCAGAAGTAAGAATGAGAAAAATGATTGAAATTTGCTCTCTACATTAGCTCTTGGGAAATCAGACAAGTTTTGAGTATATGACATGCAGCATCCAAATATCTAATATTATCTTTAAGTGTTTAGAATTTCAATATATAAATCTTCAGTTACAGTTCAGATTTCAAAACTCTATGGATTTCTTCTGCCTCCACATAGAAATTAAAAAACACTTCAGCAAACAAAAAGAAATGTCTGCTTGAATTTGAGAAAGTTGTGGATTCTGATTGTTTTTAAAAAACTTCAAAGCAGAAGGGAACTGAGAAGTATTTAATTCAAATATTTATTTGTTTACAGGTGAGACACACTATTCCCTGCATAAATGGCAGCAAAGCCTACATTGTCAATTATAGAAACACAAATCTAGAAGTTGAATTCATACCTTATCTTATTTGAAACTTGAATTATTTACAGTTGAGATTTATATAAGATTAGATCTCTCTCTGTTTTAACACTAAATCAAGCTTTGCTGGAGGAGATATTGCAAATAAACAATGTTCTCTCAAATGGTGTTTTTAATACTTTCATTAAAAAGAAAATATAGCTGAGCTTTTTATTTCAGACATTGATGGTTCAATAAATTTTGATTAGCCATGTGCTAGAATTCATTCACCCTTAATAAGAGAAGGTGCTCCTTGATGACTTATGGATGCAGCAGGGTTTATGAAGTACTGGCTTAGGGCCCAAAAAAGTCTGGGTTGCAGTCTCATTTCTGCTATTGACTTGGGCTAGCCCCTTCTCCTCCCTGGGTCTTAGTTTCTACATCTAGAGACAATTGAATTATGGTTTTATTTTCTTTCAATGAACCTTGGGTAATGAAGTAAAGATAGTTAAGTTGCAGTGCTCCCACTGTTTTATGTCATTGTATATTATTTAGTTTATTGCAACCAAGCGCTATAGTTTTTAAGAATGCTTAATAATGTAAAAGACTGATTATGGTGTCAATCTTTTTTATTGCCTCTGGCATTTCATATATCTGGATGCATTAACCTCATCATTGTGACGACTCAATGTTAAAGTCAAACAAGAAGATATTAAAATCTGTCAGTTTCTTCACTTGCATCTGTTACTGTGGAAAAATACCATTGAACCTATTATATTAAAGCAACATCTCTTAGCTTAACTTTCTCATTTTTCATTTGCACATATAATCCAATAAAAGGGTAATGTGCTAATTAGACCAGGAGACCTTCCGGGAGACCTTCCAGATGTCTTTCTGGACAAAGCCATGGTGGCA
>PVJC01017408.1:0-32548 GCA_004026665.1 Murina feae | reverse complement strand
ACGCTGCGCTGCGAGGTGAAGCAGAGGAGGTTTCGTTACCTCAGCCCACCTCAGCCCATCTCAGCTTAAAGGAACAGTGTATCAATTATAGGAGATAAATAAACGCCAGAAACCTGCGTCCAGCCAGCCTTGCTGGGACGTTGGGTCAATGGGAGCTGTGGGCAGCCTGAAAGTCCCTCACCCAGGCTGGTCAGGCATGCCAGCAGGTGGGCATCCCCCGAGGGGTCCCAGACTGCGAGAGGGCGCAGGCCGGGCTGAGGGACCTCCTGAGTGCACAGAGCGGCTGCAGGGCGGGACAGCGCAGGACCCAGGACCCGTGAGTGGGAAAGAGGCGGCAAGGGGTCGGCGGCCTGCTTGGTGGGCTTCCCAGGCCCCTTGCAGGGCACTGGGGAGCGGGAAAACAAGGTGGTGGGATGGGGAGCGGAAAAGAGGCGGCGGTGGGGGGGGGTCGATGGCCTGCTTAGTGGGCTGCCCAGGCCCTTTGCGGGGCACCGGGGAGCGGGAAAGCAAGGCTGCAGGGGCCGGGGTCCTGCTTGGCAGCTCCCCAGACCCCTTGGCGGCACCAGGAAGTGGGAAAGGAAGGCAGCAGGGGACGGTGAGTGGGAAAGAGTCGGCGGCCTGCTTGGCAGCTTCCCAGGTCCCTTCCGAGGATCAGGGAGCAGGAAAAGGCTGGCCTGACCACGAGGCAAGGTTTTCCCTGCTTTCTGGTGGCTGGAGAAAGAGGGGCAGTAGGCAAGCTTGGGAGGCAGGCAGCACCCAGCCCTGGTCACAGCTCAAAAAAGAGAACAACATGCTGGGGAGGGCAAGAGTCTGAGAGATCAACATAGAGGGGATGCCTGCTCCAAGCCTGGGGGCAGGTCCCCAGCAGGTAGACACACACACATACACACACACACAGAAGGCGCCTGGCAGACTGGGGCCATCATAGGACATCCACTGAGGGGTCCCAGACTGTGAGAGGGCACAGGCCGGGCTGAGGGACTCCCTCCACCCCAAGTGCACAAATTTTTGTGCACCAGGCCCCTCATATATATATATATATATATATATATATATATATATATATTCTTAAAAAGAAAATCATCCAAAAGATGGGCAAACATTATGGGCCAGAGAAGGTCATCTCTTCCTATTGAGAACCACAACAGCAGGGCACAGCCTCCAGAGTACTCCATAGGATGCGGCATGCTACTCTGCTTTTGCAATGATTGGGCTTCCTTCTTCGAGTGCAAATGAGAGAAGGCTGGGCAGCTGGAGAGCTTTATTTTTATTCTGCTTTCTTTGAAAACCACCAAGAAGGAAAGGGACACAGAGTGAGAACTTTTCCTGATTTGAGGACTGGGTAGATGTGAACACTGAACAGGGACTTACATTGGCTCCAGCTTCCAGAAGAGTCCGGGCACAGGCCACGTGATCACCGAGGCAGGCTTCGTGCAATGGGGTGACATGGTCTATGGTGACCGCGTTTACGTTATAACCCTGAATGTGACAGGAATGATTTTGAAAGGTGAGGAAAAGTTCTGTGAAGTCATCTCTACAGTTGTCACTAAAGAGTGTTAATAAAAAGTCAAGGAATGTCAGGCAAGTCAGGTTTGTGTGGCCAGAAAGTCCAGTTCGAATGCCATGGAGTCACTCAGTGGTCAAGACACCTGTGCCCTGTAATTGTAACCCCACCCCGCCCAGGCCCAGTACTGCTTCAAGTCTTGTGCTCAAAAGAATCTGAAAGTATTACTGACATTTTGCTACATAACGTTTTCCTTTCTCTTTAGGACTTGCTTGGGTTGCTATTGGTTTTTTGCTTTGTTTTGTAGAACTGCAGACTGGGTAGAGGCTGGATCCCTTGCTTTGTTTGGGGCTATAAAATTCCACATCAGCCCATCTGGGGGAACACCCTGAAATGAAGTAATCTGCTTTGTGAAGTTTTGTCAGGAAGTAGGTCTGGGCAGGTTCTGTGCTGGTGGTGAGTGGCCTTGACTACGGAGTCAGGGTTGGCTTGGAAGCCTTGACCCATAGGCAGTGATGGCTTTCACTCAGATGAATCCATTAGCCTCTAAATTAGTGGAGATTAAATGAGATGGCACAGGGAGAGCGAATACTGTTACAGTGCCCAGCATGGAGGAAAGGTTTGATTTGATTATTTAACTATTCTAACTAAACTAAAGAGATCAGACTAGCGTAATTAAGTTTGTTCAGAATCTGCGATCCTTTGCCTTCTTGGCCTGGTTGGTGATTTGTCTGTTGGCCATCACACTAAGCACCATCCCGAGAAGACTTTCCCGGGCCAGATCCTCATAACGGACTGCAGATCCCCATAGTCTGTAATGCCAGAGGGACATGAGGGATCTTTAAACGGAGCCAAGAAAATAATCACCCTCAATCTTCATCATTGGCAAGTGGCAATTTTTAAGATCCCGATGATCTTTCAAAAATTTCGAGGTGGCTGGCCAGCCATCAGACTTGGAGAAGGGATGGCCCACTGCCACACACCAGGGACTGGATGATGGAAGCCTCTGGAAGGGGAGATTCCCCATCACACAGGACTTTGGCTCAGCCTCTGGCTCTGCCTGGCTGGGCTATCAGTGGATATGACATACATGTTATGAAATATCCTCAGATTGCTCTCCTCTCCAAGAACTGCGTGACCCTTTAGACATGGATGACCTTTTTGCAGGTGAAGTGATGAGCAAACAAAAGAGTCACATGGTTATCAGAGAAGTGGCTGGGCCCAAGGGGGCATCTCGCCCTAACTCTTCCCTTCACAGACGAGAGACAGTGGGGGCCAGAGAGGTTGGGGTTCACCTTCAGTGCCAGCCTGGCATCCAGGTCCCCAGCCCCAGGTGCCCTCATCCTGGGTGACAGACACTACTCTCCTCCCTCATGGCCCTGGGAGAAAGCACCTCTCTCCTCCATCCTGGGAGACACGGGGCCATGGCTGCCTGGTCTGGGTGTCCGTTTGAATCACACTGGCAAATAGTTTCTCTCTTTTTTACTGTATGCCGCTGGCAACTGTTAAAAACCCACAGGCCGAGCCAGAGCGCCTGCTATCTCAACAAAGCCCCTGTGGTTTCCACCTTCCCTCTGATGAGGAATGGGCAGGCAGGTGGAAATGGCCGGTCTCTCACAGACAGTTCCCCACAATGCATCACAAGCTACTGTGAAGGGTCTAGGTGGCTGGTCTGGGGAGCCTCTTCTGGATATTTTAGACTGAACTGAATAAGCTGCACACATTGTAGTGTGAAGGATACTTAAGGCGCTTAATAAATAACATGCGATTCCAATGATTTCCTGCATACGTGTGTCTATCAATAAACAAATGCACTGCGCAGGAAATCGGAAATGCTAAGACTTAAGATCAGACACCAACATATTTATAAAGAGGTTTCCAAGATGGACGAGAAACCACAGACTTGCTGGCCTGGTGAGTTCGACTGAAAAGGCTAATGAAATTTACGAGGCAGTTTTAGCGTATTCGAGCTGATGACTTGGGGGGTGCATGCTTTCTACTCATGGCCCGGGGCCTGCTTTAAGCACATGGGACACTTCACCTGTGACAGGAGTGTCTGTAGAGCGAGGAGGCGGCCCTGGCTCGCCGCTTCATGTAGAGGTGAGCGGTCTGCCCAGGAACCTGCGGAAGAGAAGGAACACAATCTGAGTCCAGGTGAGCCCTCTTAGACTGGCCCCGGAGAAACAGGGACCCCAGATCCAGGGCTCCTGCGGGGACTGGGCCACGTATCCCCTCCAACAGGAAACTGGATTCTCTACAGGATCCCGACTGGCTGGTCCCAAATCCCTCACCTGTGGAATTCTCTCCGTCAAAGACTAGGGGCTTCGGGTCACGAGATTTGCCACCAAAACCAACAAATGGAAAACCACCTCTGTCTTGTGGTTGTCCCGACAGAACCCCCAAATACTGTTTTTTGCACTTTTAGTTGAAAATCAGCTGGGAAAACTACCTTCCAATGCCCTCCCCACCTCCCACCCTGCTGTTTCCCTGCCCTAGAGGGGCTGCAACAAATCAAAGTGATGTTACTTATGCAACAAATGATTTTAAAATCAATTCTAGTGCAATTTAAATAGTCACTTAGCTGCTAGTCAGGCGCACGTTTCAGGCAAAGCACGGCTAAGGCCTGTGCAAGCAGACGGGTCAGGAAAGCTATGGGAAACTCGGCAGGGCCTTGTCCTTCAGATGCCTCCGCGTTGCCCCTGCACGTTGCGCCTTCGGAGAAGTCCACGTACGCCGGCGCTTCTGTATTATGGTTTTGCCATTGACCTCTTCCCACCGTAGGTGAGGTCCAAACAGCTCCACTGACTAAGACGTGGGGCGCATACCACCAGGTGACGACATGGCCCTGTGAACCTGCTCTAGACACACAAGTCAACTGCCAATCACCAGCCTGTTTTATATCCAGTGATACTTGGGGTTTCATTACAAACACGACTCCCAGTGGGGAGGGGAGGAGCCTTTCTCTACGCACTGGCATGGATCTATGATTAACAGTAATCACAGCTAAATGTGGAATAGTGTTCCCCACGTGAATGCGCTCGTCTAAGCACTGGGTACGACCTCCCATTTAATTCTCACCACTCTGTCAGGTAGATGCAAGGACTGTTTCTATCTTAAAGGTGCGGAGCTGAGAGCTAGAAGGAAGGAAATCATTTAAAGGGAGTCACGTGGTCTTCCTCTGATCTAGTTAGACACTGCCCTCGCTGTCCTGGTTTTGCCTTTCCATCCAGCATTATTTCTTGCTCATCCAAAAGATTATTAAGCCAGACGTCTGATTCTTTGAGTTTTCAACGGAAAGCAGAGTTACTTGAAGCAGGGGATTTCCCAGGGGTGAGGACGACGGAGCCCCTAGCACTAGGACACTTGCACACACGACTCCGGAGACCAGGTTCTGTGACGCAGGTCTAATTTTATTGAGGAAGTACAGAGTATTTAGGCCAATCATAGAACATCTTCTTAGGGTAGCCAATGAGCGTAAAGTTTGGGGTACTGTGTACGTGGCTCTGGGAGGGGCTCAGGCGGGCGTTGCCATCTTCCTGGTTTGCCAGAAAGATCTGAACTGCTGGAGTGTGCTCACAGCATTGCATCAGCTGCTGCACCAAGATAAACCTCCTGTGCTCTCCCTACAGTTACTGTTATTAGCTTTTGTGTATTATTTCTCTCCATATGCAATGCTCCTGTTATGCATAAGAAGCAGGGTTGAAATAAATATTGCACATCCATAATTATCCATTGATAGGACAAACGTTGGTAGTGAGATAATAACTTATAAGAAATTGGAGCATTGTATTCTCACTACCTGCATTGCAAAAGTATCCATTGGAAATAATACCATTTTCAGGAACATGTTTCGAGTTCTAGCTTTTAAATTGAAATCTGAATCTTTGCCAATCATACACATCCTTAAACAACTTGATTGAGGAGTAGAACTCATGAGGACTTTGGAACATATATCCATTCTCACTATGAACATTTAAATAAGAAAATTATAGCCCGGCCAGTGTGGCTCAGTGATTGAGCATCAACCCATGAAACAAAAGGTCACGGTTCAATTCTCTATTATGGCACATGCCCATGTTGCAAGCTGGATCCCCAGTAGGGGGCATGCAGAAGGCAGCCAATCAATGATTCTCTCATTGATGTTTCTCTCTCTCTCTCCCTCTACCCTCCTCTCTGAAATCAATAAAAACATGTTTTAAAAAGCAAATTATAATATTCACTTTTCAGAGAGATTGCATATGTGTGAAACCACAATGTTGTTTATTCAACAGAGCAGCAGTCAATTAATAAGGTGTTGAGTATTCAATGCTCAAATATGTTTGAATTTAAATAAGCTATCCTATATAATAAAGAGGGAATATGCAAATTGACCGTCACTCTGGTCAATTTGCATCCACAGCTGAGGCTAAGTTCCCATAACGAGCCTTAAGGAGCAATCAGCAGGGACCTGAGGCTGCACGCCCACCCACCTCCTGCATGGGGCTTGACAGGGGACCTCAGGCTGCTCCCCCTGCCCTGGCACCAGGCCAGAGGAACTCAGGCTGCACCATCTTCCCTGGTGCCAGGCCGGGGGACCTCAGGCCATGCCCCCCACCCTGATCCCAGGCCAGGGGACATAAAGCTGTGCCCCCCACCCCAGCGGGACTTGACAAGAGCCCTCAAGGTGTGCCCTCTGCCCTGGTGCTAGGCCAGGGGACCTCAGGCCATGGCCCCCACCCCAGCACCAGGCCAGGGGACCTCAGGCTGTGCCCCCTGTCCTGGCACCAGGCTGAGGGATCACAGGCCACTACCTCCACCCAGCAGGGCTTGATGGGGGACCTCAGGCCATGCCCCCCTGCCCTGGCACCCAGGGGACCTGAGGCTGCACCCCCCCCCCACTGTCGGGTCTGGATCTAGCCCAATGAAGGGGGGCCATCCAGGTTTGGGTCTCAAGCAATTTTGAGGTGTATGTGGGTGGTTGAAGACTTGACTCTGGGTTCCATGGTGCACCCCAGACTCTGACAGGAGGAAGATTTTCATATACGTTTTACTAATTTTCTTTAATTTCTGACACTTCTATTATAGAGAAAGGACAAATAGCAATATTAAAATATTTCCTCTAATTAATCCCCTTTTAATGTGTACAAATTTTGTGCACTGGGCCACTAGTAATATTTATAAGAATCATGAGTGCCCTCCTGCTTAGGGGCTTAATGGAGTTCATTACCCTTAACTTATCTCTAAAAGCTGTGCTGAATTAAATGAGGCCCATTGGCTAGCACTAAGCATTCTTCCCTCATCATTAGCTACCACGGCAATGAACCAGATGCCGGGGTGGGAAAGCCAAGAAACGGCCTTTTGGGACTCACTCTGTTCAGGTAGATTATGAGACCTTTAAGGGGCAGCAAAGTGAACAATATGTGCAGCTATGAGGAACCTGATATTTCTCTTTCGCACACTAATGTGTTTGTCCATCAGGATGATTTGGTAGCCCTCTGACCCATCTGAACATTGCTGGCTGGTGTTCACAAGAGAAAATAGAAAAAGAAGGAAATGGGTCATTTAGAAAATAGGCTACACAAGGACCAAATAGAGAATAAAGCATTTGAGTTTCCCACCTGTATCCCAATCCCCAAGGTCCCCTCCCAGGACTGCCACGCACCTTTCTGTCCCACTCTGTTATTTGTGTGTGTCTTTTAAGTCCGTTAAGGTGGAGAGAAAAAATGCTGATGCCAGATCTTACTTATGTGTATTTGCTATTATTTCTATTACTATGACTTCCATTGGCATGGAAAGGGGGTTAAATGTCACAGTAATCTGCTGGAAAGTGTAGGCAGGTGGTCAGGGACAAAACCACTGAAAACACAGCATGTCGGATGAAGGACCTCTTGGCCCACCGGGCAGGGACCACGCTTAGAAGAAATAACTGCCAGGTTAGAGTATTTTCCAGCTGAGCTCAGCTCTGCTCACTGCCTGGGACCCCTGCTGCCTGTTATTATTGCTTCCAGCAGGGGGCAAGCAAGAGCAGAGGAGGACAGATGGAGAACAGGAGGAAGTGAGAAACCAGGTGGGGTGTAGAGCCCAGAAGCTCCCAGAGGAAAAGGCAGAGACAGTGGCCTCCACACAGCCATCTCATGTGGGGGCCAGTGTCCTCATCAAATGGGAAAGCACTGCCTATGGGCAGGATGCGGGGTCAGGAAGGAGCTTTGAAGGCCTGCTCTACAAATTCACAGTAAATAACACCGAGCATCCTGCTACACAAGACTGACAAACGGGAGATTTCAATTGAACTTCGGGGAGCGATCCTTCTTTTCCAAAACTAAGGAACCTCACGCCATAAATAACAGCATCTAATTTTTAAATATATTTCTATTGATTTCAGAGAGGAAAGGGAGAGGAAGAGAGAGATAGAAACATCAATGATGAGAATGAATCGCTGATTGACTATCTCCTGCACGCCCCCACTCCTCCCTACTGGGGGCCAAGCATGCACCCCAGGCATGTGACCTTGATCAAATCGAACCTTGCCCCCTTCAGTCCACAGGTCAACGCTCAATCCGCTGAGCCAAACTAGCTAGGGCAATAACAGCATCTATTGATGGAAATGATTTTCAGTGTCATCAATACACCATATTAAGCAATAGCATGACTTATGAAGGTATTTAAGCTAGCAATCAATAATGGCTGCTACATTTTCTTTCCTGTAAGCTGTAAGAAATAAAGATGTACCAATCTATTAACGGAGTAGTTTACAGTACACACATGCTGTTCAATAAAAAACAAAACACAACATTTTTGTTTACATTCTGCTGACTTAACTCCCCGGCAACCCCACCTCATTTGCTTCCTTGTAAGCCCTTAGGAGAATTTCTGCAATTAATCTGGACAGAGGTGAGAATCAAAGGGACTATATCATGTTCCAGTTTCTGTTTTGAACTCGGTCTTCCTCCCTCCCCATTTCTCCCTCCCAGAGACTGAAATTTAGCATTTTTCTAGTCAAATGAGCTCAATACTATCTCATCTTTCAATATGAATATGCTTCCTACTAGAGAGGTTTGCAAGGTTTCTTAAGACATAACAAAATAAAATATCTTCACAACCTTTCAATCACTTTACAGCCTTGTTGGACTTCAATTCGGTATCTGAGATTTTTTTAAAAAATGTCCAATTTAACTCTTTGGGATAATTCAGTGTGAAATTATTCAGTGTGAAAATCATTTTTACAGAATAGCTGTAAGTTTCAGCACTCTAATCAAATGCCTGCTGATACAGCCTCCCTGTCACTACACAGGAGGTGACTCAGAATATATTTAGAAACGACACGAGTTCCCAGACATCTGGTATGTAATTTGCAGGGAGCGAGCCTGCCCCGATGGGTAAACATCACGCCGCCACCGGAGCAGCGACATTCCGGTCCTGAGACACAAACAGTCTGTGAGGGGCTGCACCCACCTAAGTCGCCGTCTCCCCAGGGCACCTCAAGCCAGCCACTCTCGAGGTAAATCCGACTCATAGCTCCTTTCTTATCAGCATAAAAAAATAAGTGCCTTGTCAGGTGCTGGTTCTATTCGGCCATTTTAAGGAACCCTAAGCTTCTTGTAACATGACCTTCCTCCTCCAAAAAGCAGGACAGCTTTGGGAAGTCTGACTTACTTTCAAAATGGCCTCCCAATCACCACTCCTCATTGAGAATCTGCTGGTCCTAACCTTACTGGTTCTCCTTGGACGGTGCGCCCTTTAAGAAAGAAAGGACTTGCATTGAGATCTCTGCCCCTGGCTGTGCTGAACCAGTTCACTTTTTAGGGACTCCGACTTCTCCCCACCTGAGCTACACCCTGGAAGGTGGGGTATGGACATGCTGATGAGGCTAGGAGTGGTGATACCTTCATAAAGGAAGCAGGGTGCTAACTCTGAACATATGTTATAGCTCCTTATGCTATAAAATATTACACCAATTGCACAGACTCTTGCTAAGACTCTGTGTAATTTCATATGATCTTTCTTTTAAAAAAATATTTTTATTGACTTCAGAGAGGAAGGGAGAGGGAAAGCTAGAAACATCAGTGATGAGAGAGAATCATTGACTGGCTGACTCCTGCTCACCCCACACTGGGGATCAAGCCCACAACCAGGGAGTGTGCCCTGACCAGGAACCAAACCCTCACCTCCTGGTTCATAGGTCGACGCCCAACCACTGAGCCAGGATGGCCGGGCTCGTGTTAACAGTCTTAAAGGAAACCCCTATAGTTGGATCAGCTGCAGGCTCAACCACTTCCGGCTCATCCCTACTCACAGGTTTCCAGAATCATTAAAACCACCAGGCATTTGCAGACCTCTGTGGTTTACTCTTCGGTTGACCGTATTAAGCAAAAGAATGGAGCCGCAGAATCCCTAAAGGCCATGGCTGATAAGGAGGGAAGAAATGTGTTGCCAAAACCTGGTCCCTCAAAGATTGAAACTGACCCTGTCTCTCCATTCTCATCACCTCTCTCTCTGAAAATTCCCGGAATAAAGCTAGTCAGTATCTGAAATCACCAGATTTTTCTATTCCCTGTGAACTTCAGGTGTATATACTGAATTACATGAGCATGCAAGTTACCCTAACTGACGTCTCATTCATGGTCTAGAGCCCTCTAATATTTCATAAGAACATAGAGTATGGGCCTAAAAGAAAAAAACAAAAAACAACACAGGTAAGTGAAAGAACTACCTGGCTTATTTCAAGAAGCAGGACAACCTTTTCAATGAAGAGTGGTTTCCCAAAATCAAGAGGGAAAGTTTTTCAGACACTTTTCAGGCAGCAGTGCTGAACAGAGTCTTGGGTGGACGACTCATTACTGATTTTTGGTGCCATGGTCACAGCTCACTGGCCATCATCAAGTAGACTTGAGTTCCCGTTCCCCACAGAGATGAGTTATGTGACCTTTGGTAGTTATTTAATGTTCTGAGCCTGTCTTCTCCACGGTAAAGAGCAGGAACGTCTACCTACCGCAGAGGGTTGCAGTGAGTCTGAAGTACTGTGCATCCTACCAAACACATAATGTGTGACAATGCAATCCACCTTCCATTTTAAGCAGTGACTTCCATAAATCTGCACATCAGTTTTGTCTACATCTTCTCAACAGAAGATAGACGAGCTTGACTTATGTAAGATAACGAAGCCTTAGCTCATCATTTCTCTTGACAATGTATCTGTAGGAGATATAAATAGATAGGAAATGGCCAAAAGTCAGGGACAATGATCACATCCACATGGATAAGTCTCCAATCCAGTGGTCGCCAACCTTTCGGACCTCATGGACCACCAGTGGTCCTCGGACCACCGGCTGCCAACCGCTGCTCTAGTGCACAGCTCTTCCCTGGCCTCTCTCATCGATTTTATTTTATTTTATTATTTTATTTTATTATTTTATTTTATTATTTTATTTATTTTTTATTTTTATTTTATTTTATCTTATTTTATTTATTTATTTAATTCTATTTTATTTTTCTTAGTGCCGCATTTTAAAACTCACATTCACCTGGATATTTTGCTGGCATCTCAATCTATTTCTGAAACAAACGCATCACCTTTCTCTCTACAGCAGCTACTCCTTTTGGCTTCTCTGGCTTTACACAGTGTGACCATATCCTCTGTCACCTGGCACGAAGATTATAGTCTTAGATTCAAGCACATCTTCAAGGAAACGTCATAGATATTGACGATGTCATGTGCTTGGTGGCTGCTATTATTGGCCTAGAAACTCCTGTTAGTCCTTTATTTTTCAAGAATCCACATCCTCCTGAGCCCAGTCCTTGCATCCCTCTACACCTACCATCAGGTGCATCCTCGTAGTCCCATCGATACTAATATCCACTTGTTTATCACCCCAAGTTACATCTCCAGACCAGCTCTCTCCTTGAACCCCAGACTTGTGTGCCAGCTCTAAACTTGTGTTTCCACATAGAAACAGGAAAGTCAACTTCACGTGTCTGATGCTGAACCCTTGCTGGGACCCTCCTAAATCTGCTTCCTTTGGGCACAAGGCACCCTCACTCCTCCAGAGGCTGTGAGGCCCAAGCCTTGTGTAACCACTAATTTCCTGTTTCTCACACCCCAGTGAATCCTTCTGCCTCTGCCATTCACACATAACCCTGACTTTGATTATCATTTCATGACGTTTGGCTGCTACCCTCACTCAAGCCACCATTACTGCCACCCCTCCCCCCGAAACCTACAGCAAATGCCTCCTGGCTGGTCTATGTATTTGCACCCATGCCCTTCCATCAGTCTGTCCTGAGCGCAGGAGCCAGAAGGAATCCAGTAGCCCATCTACTCATCCAGAGTAAAATCCACAGTCCCTGTCATGCCAGCAGGGGTCTCCCCTGGATCTCAGGTTCTACCTCTCCCTCCCTCCATCTCCCAGGTTCAGGCGCACCAGCCTCCCTGCTTTTCCTCAAACACATCACATACCCTTCTGTTCATTCTGACACACACACACACACACACACACACACACAAACACACACACACACACGCTTCCTCCCTGACTTCCAGTCTCCACTGAAATACCACCTTCTGTGAAGTTCTCCCTGGCCCTCCCTGTCACCTTCAGCAAGATGCAGAGACCATTCAGATTGCTTTTCACCTGTTTGTTCCCAGTAGGTCATTGTTTCATGTCACAAAATACAACTCCACAACATTTTAAATGCCACTATATAATATACTAGAGGCCCAGTGTATGAATTCGTGCACCAGTGGGTTCCCTCAGCCTGGCCTGCACCCTCTCACAATCTGGGACCCCTAGGGGGATGTCAGAGAGCCACTTTTGGCCCAGTCCCACAGGCCAAGCCAAGGGACCTCACTGGTACATGATTGGAGTGGGGGAGGGACGTAGGAGGTTGGCCAGCCAGGGAGGAACCGTGGGAGGGCTCTAGTGCATGTCTAGCCCCCAGCAAGCTAACCTAACGGTAGAAGCGTCTGCCTCTTGGTGGTCAGTACACATCATAGCGAGTGAATAAACATATTAGTATATTACACTTTGATTGGTTGAACCATGACCAGACGACTGAACACTTAGCATATTAGGCTTTTATTATATAGGATATTTCATTCTATATTACTGATTGAGTTTAACCCCTATTAAATGATGTTTTGGGGAATCAACATTACTTCTTATATATATAGAATGTGTCTGATTATCAGCTTGGTGTAAATTCTAAAAATTTTGATATATGCCATCCAATTACCTCCAGCAAGACTGGGCCTGTTTACATTCTCACTAAAAGTGCTGGGAAAATTTGAAACAAAAGCTAAAGAAAGTTTTCTAAGTTTCCATTTTTTAAATTTTAAATCAAAGCATGGGACACTTTTACAATAATTTCATTATATTTAAACCATATCAAAGAAGATCACGTAAACCTATATTTCCTTTACACAAAATTAGATTTTTCACATAATGCTATAGTTTATTTCCAACTTCCTCTGGAATCTATCTTTCTTGAGGATATATGAGGCTCCTCTAGGTGAATTAATGTGCTGCTATTTTAATTTTTTTTATCACCTCATCCAACTCCGTTACGTTGCACAGACCTGTGGTCAGGTGCATATTTAGGTGATTGATCTTCATTTCAGGAAGGACAGGAAGCTCTTTATTCTATACAAACTGATTTCCCAGCTTCCTTCTTGGCTTAAGGACCTTGAGACTATTCATTACTGTTTCCCAGAACCCAGCACAGTGCCCAGGACACAGTAAGACCTCAATAGACACCTGTTGAATAGTTAAATTGTTTTCTTTGTAGTTAACCACCTTTAACCTAAGCTAATTTGTCCTTTCTAGTAATCTTTGCTGATAATTGCATGACTAAAAAGTAACTAAAAGACCCTGGATGGTGTGGCTCAGTTGGTTGACCATCTCCTGGTGCACCAAAAGGTCACTGGTTCTCTTTCCAGACAAGGCACATGTGCAGGTTGTGGGTCTGGTCCCCAGTCAGGGTGCATATGGGAGGTAATTGATTGACGTTTCTCTCTCAGATGGGTTTCTCTTTCTCCCTCCCTTCCTCTCTCTCTAAAATCAATGAAAACATATATTTTTAAAAAGTAATTAAAAGGACATGAAATTTGAGGTGAGGAAAAAGAATCAAGTTGCTTCCTTGGTCTTTTAAAGAAATGATAGTATTTTTTCTAGTTAAAAACATGCTCATATATTTTAAAATTCTATATAATAAAACCCTAACATGCACATCAATCGAACGGTGGGACCAGCAGAACGACTGGTCGCTATGACACCCACTGACCACCAGGGACAGATGCTCAATGCAGGAGCTGCCTCTTGGTGGTCAATGCGCTCCCACAGGGAGAGCACTGCTCAGCCAGAAGGCAGGCTCACAACTGTCAAGTGCAGCAGCAGTGGCGGGAACCTCTCCTACCTCTGCTGCAGGTAAGTGGTAAGGAGTGAGGGGTCCCAGACTGCGAGAGCCCTGGACTGCAAGAGGGATGTCTGACTGCCAGCTCTCCCCTGAGGGGTCCCAGACAGCAAGAGGGTACAGCCCAGGCTGAGGGTTCACCCCCACACCCCAGTGCACGAATTTCGTGCACTGGGCCTCTAGTTTTATAATAATTTATAAATAGTTTTTAGACTCCAACCATTACACATTTAAATACAGTTCTTACAGTTTTTGGGGAAGTCATTTTTACCTCTGAATCTTCATTTCCAACCTTTAAGTCTACCATCGACCACACCGGCTTTCTACTAGAATGAATATTTAGGTCAGCCTTTCCAGCGTCAGTTTCCTCACCTAGCTCCTCTTTGGTCCTGCGCCCATTCTCCTGTATACCGTTCATGTCTTTCTGCTGTAAAAACCAGTAAGTTTATGTCAGAACACTTCAAAAAGTTCTATTCGTGTTCTTGCCCACATCACCCTAGTATGCCCTGGTCCAATTTATTATTTATTTAAAAAATAAATATTTTTATTGATTTCAGAGAGGAAGTGGGAGAGAGAGGAACATCAACGATGAGGGAGAATCACGGATCGGCTGCCTCCTACACACTCCCCACTGGGGATCCAGCCTTGGCATGTGCCTGACCTCCTAATTCACAGGTCGATGCTCAACCACTGAGCCAGGCCGGCCGGTCTCCGATCCGATTTAAATGATTCAAAATTTCCATAGTGAATTGCTTGCGAACAGTCTTTTCCTGCTTCACAGTACCTTTCCCTGTCTCCACGCCGCCTAGAAACACCCGCTGAAACAGAAAGGTGAGCAGCCCAGGGGCTGCAGGTTTGACACGCAAACTGCACACGCAGGTGTGTTTCCCACACCAGCTGGGGCCCCGGTGCGCCCGGTGCGCCCGCCGCGCGCTGCGCCTCGCGTCTCAGCATCTGCCCCTGGAATGCAACTCCTGGGGAAGTTAATTTTGCAAACACAGTTCCACGGAGTTTATTTCAGGAGCCAACAGACAACCGTGGCTGCCACTAACCTTGGCTGGTCAGGAGGCCCCAGCTAGCGTGCCGTTTGGGGGCACCTTCTTCTCCCCTCTCCAGCCTTCTTTTCGGGGGTTTCTGCCGAAGGCGGCCCCTTTCCCCAGCAGCATCCCCGGGCATCGCGTGCTGGGCGCGTGTCCACCACAACCAGGCGGCATAGGAGCAGGTGCCCCACCCGCGAGCAATACCCGCGGCGGATGCTGGCTCCGGTTTCCTTCCTGGGTCTGTCCCAGGCCCTGCGTGTCACTGGAGAAGGGCCTGACATTGAACTCTGTGCAGAATGGCTTGGGGGGGGGGCAGGGGGGCGGGGAGGAGGAAAGGCCAGACCTGCAGGACCATTTTCTATTTTTAAAGCTGTAGCCGGGAGTATTTAACTATTTCTGTGATACAAGTAAAAAACGTGTCCATGCGGTTTCCCTGGTTGGAAACTGGATAGAAACGAGAGCTCTTTCAAACATGAATTATGGACACATCAGTCCGGCGTAAAGTGGCCGGTGGGTGCAGCTCCGGATAGCACTTTGCAGCCAGAAAGCTCAGAGGCCCTCAGCACGCGGCTCCTTTCTCCTTCCTCCCCGGGAATAAAGTGTCTGTGATCCAAGTCGGCTGGCCGCTCTCCTGCTTCACCTGGTGAGGAGCTAAGTTTAGAATTGGCTGTCCTACAAGATCACAGTCGCTTTTTTTAATTTTCTTTTTTCTAGGCTCACGCTTGTGTGTTTTTCTGGACGTCACTTCTAGACCAAAAGACGTCAGCACACAGTTTAAGTGCGGCTGAGATTTTCCACCCTAAAAGGCAGAGGGAAGAGCAGCGCGGGGGGAGAGAGAAGGAGAAACCAAACATGTGGCTGGCATGCTTGGCTGGCATGGGAACTTGACCCTGTCCATGGCCGACCGGAGCATGACGGGGCTGCGAGGATTAACTGAGCTGGTGATCCCGTTACACGGCACTCATAGCCGAGACCTGCCCTGGTGAAAAATGGCCGCAGATTCTTGTGACCCACCTTTACTTTTTTAATCACTGTATTTTAGACTCCACCTTCTGTGGGCATATGCAGGAAAAAAAAATATTACTGGAGTATTGTCTTCAGAGAACAAGCAGGAGAAAAAAACATTTTGTGAATAAAATTATTTCCCATGCATTTCCTGCCATAGTGGGTTGCCAATATTTACCTCCAGGTTATCCTTAATGAATACCAAGAATATCCTTTCCTTATCTTGAATTAAGTTCCAAATGATTTTGAATTACATTCTAACCCTCCAAACTCTGTGACCCAAGAGGGGCCAGTATCTTAATCACAGCTCCGTTTCGTTTCCTATAACATGAGGAGCCTGGAGATTGTGGTCCATACAGATGATAATATGCTTATGGCTAGACCTCCTTAAGCAACAGGAATTTTTCAGCTCCATTATAATCTTACTAGAGGCCTGGTGCACGAAATTCGTGCACTCAGGAAGGAGGGATCCCCCAGCCTGGCCTGTGCCTTCTCACATGCAGGAGGCCCGCAATCAATGGCCCCAAAGAGGTAGGCCCTGCCCACCCATCCAGGGCTCCTCGATGGATTGCCCCAAAAAGGTAGGCCAGAGCCAGGGGTCCTGCCTCCACAGCGTGCACACAGCCATCTTATGATGGCGTGAGGACCACCTAGGCTTTTATTAGTAAGACAAGAGGCTCAGTGCATAAAAACTCATGCAGTGAATTTTTCAGCTCCTTTATAATCTTACTAGAGGTCTGGTGCACAAAATTCATGCACTCAGAAAGAGGGGAGGTCCCCCAGCCTGGCCTGCCCCCTCTCACAGTCCAGAAGCCCTCAGGGGCTGGAGGCGACCTAGACATCAGGGGAAGGCAATGCCCCCATCACACCTCTGCTGGTGCCACTGCTGGCAGTGCAAGCTTTGGCCAGCCCTGCTTACCTGAGCCTCAGGCCAGCTCTGGGCGACTGGGCAGCCATCATCTGAGGCTTTCCTGTGCCTCGGGCTGGCCCTGGGTGGCTGGGCAGCTGCCATCCAAGGCTTGCCTGAGCCTCAGTCAGTGGGGTATTCAGGAGCACCGGAGGTCCCTGGCGAGGTTGAGGGGACTCTGGAGGCTGGTGCTCAGAGTGGCCGGCCCTGCCCCCATTGTGGGTGCTGTCACCTTGAGGGTATGATGGTCAATTTTCATATTCCCTCTTTATTAGATAGGCTGGGACAAGCATTGAATAAGCAGTCTATCATTGACAAAACTTTATGTTTTGTCATGTCTGTAATCATTCCTTCTCTCAATAAAGAAATCACAGTTTAAAATAAATAACAATAAATACAGAAATAAAATGAGGAGCCTGGGAGAAGATGCCTCTTTCGAGTTGTACCATTCTTTGGTTTTCAGATCCTATGGCTCACACACAAATGATGAGATGGCATACGAGCTTTAGGCATATGATGTTACCACAAAGGAACCAAACTTCCCGATGGAACCAGCTCAGCCCAGGCTATCTGCATGGGGCACAGGATCCCAGGGGGAAGGTAGGGAAGGCTGAAGGGTGGTCAGCACAGGTCCTGCTCAGTCCAGCATGTGCACATGTGCCTGCTGTCATGCCTGCCGCTCCTTATGCCCCCATGGAGTCCATAAGCGAGTTTGAAGATCTCCACTAGCCACAGAGTCACAGTAAGTACTTATATTTTTATTTAAAATTCTTTGAGTTGTTATACAGTGTTATGTAACTTTCTAATGTACAATATAGTGATTCAACATTTCTATACCTTACACTGATTCTAGGAACCACCCATCACCGTGCAAACCTATCACAATATTATCAACTCTATTCCCCTCAGAAGGGAGGAGGTGGGGGAATGGGTGATAAAGGTCAACACTAATTTTTGTCGGTAAAAGAAATTTCAATTTTAAGCTTTTGGCTTTTTGGATTTGCACTTGTATTGTGCTATGATAAACTATAGTAGGATTTATTATAAAAATGGAGACAATTATGTTCTTAAAACAATTTTGGGCCCTGACTGGTTTGGCTCAGTGGATAGAGCGTCGGTCTGCGGACTGCAAGGTCCCAGGTTCGATTCCAGTCAAGGGCATGTACCTTGGTTACGGGCACATCCCCATTGAGGTTGTGCAGGAGGCAGCTGGTTGATGTTTCTCTCTCATCAATGTTTTTAACTCTCTACCTCTCGCCCTTCCTCTCTGTGAAAAATTAATAAAATATATTTTAAAAAAAACAATTTTGGATGCCTTTGTATAATGATCCGCATATGCCTGCCTCCTCCATAGGGCTGGGCACTGGGATTCAGGGACTGAGGACATGCATCTGTGATTTCACACAAAAATATGTTAATTTAAGGAGTACTTTGAAGGGGGAATTCCCAAGAATACCTCCAGAGGCTTCCTATAGTCTGAGGGGTAATGGATGTGCAGGGAAGTCTGGGAGAAGTCCCTGGATTTAGTTTACTGAGCCGGAGTGCACAGAAGGGCTTGGCAGCTTCCATGTGCATACATAAGAGTAGACTGGACAAACCACAGGAGATCGATGGGCCTTATGAGCAGGAAGAAGTTAAAAGCAAACCAGGATTAGATGAAACACCGGGGAACTAATAAGCATTATATTCCATAGATGATAAAGGACTGGGAACGACATGTCAGAGAAGCAGCAGGAGATACTCCATAGACGGGAGGTGGCATGCTATTAGTACCCGAGAAGGCTAAAGTAACAGTGCAAAGCTTGAGGGAAGGCTATGGGAAAGGGAGCAAGGGTGATTTCGTTCCTGGGAGCCATTCTATTCCCATTTTAACCAACCCAAGGAAGTGTCTGAGAACTCTGGGGTCCTGTGCTCGTCTGACTACCACTCCACAGAGAGAAAGTAACGGTAAGACTGTCTGAGAAAAGCAGTGGAAATCCTCAGAGAGAGGAAGGCTTGTCTGGGGGAAAGAAATCCTGATGCTTTTAGATACTTCACAACGGAAAGCTGGAATCAAAGCGGGATTGTGATGCAAATATACAGAATCATGCAATTGTGCTGAGTGAATAGACTTGAGAGCATGAGTGGGGGGGGGGGAGACTTGGGAGATGAGAACACATTTGTAATACCTTGACCAACAAAGAAAAAATAATAATAAAAAAAAGTAAAAAAATGTTAAAGCCACTTAAAAAAATTTCTTAAAAAAAAAAAAGAAAAGAAAAAAAGAAATTCTGAAAAACCAGAATGTTGGGTCAGTCGCCATCCACAGTTTTAACAGGTAAATTTGGGACACAGATGTAAAATGTAAACTTTTTTTTTTAGTTTACACAACCAATCACACACGTCAGGAGTTCACTGCTTCCAAAATGAAAATTGCCCCATTTTTGTACCTTTGATTCTATGCTATTTAAATAAGTGGGTGGCGTTTAGCTAGACTCATGAGTGAGTAATCCACAGACACAGATTCTTGAAGGCATAATTCTGAATTTGGAGACTTAGATCATGAAGCTCCTCCACTGTCAGCAAAAGATCAAGATGAATAGATACACTGCTTGGATCTGGGGTGGCAATCTCCCCCACGTATAAACTCTGGAATATTCCAAACATAGAAGCTACCCACCACCCAGCTTAACAGTTATCAACTCACAGGGAGTCTAGCTTCATCTGCAAACCACCCCCTTCCCTCCCATCCCCACTCTTGGAATTACTTTGAAGCAAATCTCATGATATAGTTTCATCCATAAACAGTTCAGTATGTATTCTAAAAGACAAGGACTCCTTGTAATCATAGCTACAATATGATAATCGCACAAAAACCATAATTCCAATATACCGCCTAATACAGGATGGGCATTCTTCTTTCCCAAAGAGCAGCTCTATCCATTCACTGCTTTCCGTACTTATACCTGAGTGCATGGAACCCTCAAGTCCTTTATCTTGGAGCAAAAGTCTGTGTCTATCCATTTTCTAAAATGTCTTTTTTTTTTTCACTAAAGAAAGGGAGGAACCCATTTATTAACACTAGTGACTAGTGAACTCCAGGAGTAATTTCCAAATAAAATGTCTTTTTAAAAAAATATATAAGCTACCCAGCCCTGAAAAAAAGGAATGTTTAGTGTTTCTCCATTCCCAAGAGCTCACAAAGTTAAGATGACCAGATTTTAACATTGGTAAAGCGGGACACCATTGACGGTGGCGGGGGGGGGGGGGGGGGGGGGGGGGGGGGGGGGGGGGGGGGGGGGGGGGGGGGGAGGGGGAAGGGTGTTTTTTTTTATTATTATAATTATTACTTAAAATATTACAAAGAGTAGTACATATGTCTCTTTCCAAAAATCGGGACCTTTTTAAAACATCGTGGGACGCGGGACAAGTTGTTAAAAATCGGGTCTGTCCCGCCAAAAGTGGGACGTCTGGTCACCTTACACAAAGTACAAGATAAAACCTCCACCTGGGATCATCACAAAGATTTTTTGCTACCTGTGGACGCTAAAGTCCCGCTGAGTCCCATCTGGAACCAGCCATCATTCAGCACTTCGGTCAGCGTTGCTGCGAGTTTCCTTAGGAAGCCACGCGTCTGTGTAATTCTCAGGAATCACTTCTGAGCCCCATTTTTGTACCATTTCATCTTTGATTCTATGTTATTGAAACGTGATTGTCTAGATCTGTTGGCCTAGTGATGGGGACTGAGACATGAGGTCTGGGGGCAAGCCTGACCTCTGACCTCGGTGTCCTGGGGAAATGGAGCAATTGTTCTCTCACAGTTACCCCTTGTTTCAAGAGTCATGGACGGCTTATACAAAGGTTGCTGGGAAACCAACAGTGACATCGTATGGCCCCTGGGAGCTCCCCTCTGAGTGGCAGCTGCATGGTTAGGAAGGGCCTCAGGGGTCGAAACATCACTAGAGAAAACAAATTTGGGATCATTAGAAAACCACACATCTAACATCAGGGCCTGAACACTGTGGTGAAGGACAGTTTATTAGCTTGTGCTTTTATTGTAGATACGGAACCAAAAGGTGAGGGGCTCCTATTGAGGGAAATGCACCTGACGCCAATGTCCAGGAAACTTTGCAATGAAGAGTAATTCTCCTTAGCTGGGGCTCACCGGTGACTTCTACCCAACTCAAATGTGTGTTAACAGCGAAGGCTAACATCTTCTCAACATGCTTAAAGTACCTGCTATGATGTTATAAAAGAAACAGTGTCCTTGAATTTGGAATATTTTAAACTATACCAAATGTCTGAAATGGTTTTCTTTTAAGAGACACAAATACTAATCCCTGTATGTAGAAAGAAAATAATGAAATACGATTTTAATCCAAAGTACCCAAATGCTTAAGTCACAAGACACTAGCATAGATTCTAACTCCTAAGGTATACTCATCTTTCATTGAGTAATTAAAGAATAAGGTGGTGGGATATCATTCATTCATTCATTCATTCCTCATCAGGTGCCAAGTGACATGTCCTGGGGGCACAACAATGAAAAGAGGTTGCTGCCCACTTGAACCTGAGAATCACACGGTCCTCAATCACTAAGTGGCCTTTGTGCATCTGGGAATCAAAGGTTCTTCTGGTCATGACAAACTCAGGAATTCCCATCTCAGGGTTACAGCGGTGGCCCCATAACTACTACAAAGGTCCACAAAATATCTGATGTACCTGTACTTTCACTGTGCAAATGGGAAGCAGGGAGCCGTGGTTCTCAGGGAAGAGGACACAACCTTGCTGAAGACAGTGCATTTCTATTGCTAAGATGCTTGGGAAGCCCAAAACATTCTGCGGAAAAGTAGGCAAAAAGTGTTTGGCTGCCGCCATCTTCTTATCATGGTATCTTTGAAATCGTTAAGCTAGTGTGTAAGGTGTGAAATTAAGGAAAGGCACCAAAATGAAAGGAACCGTTGTGAAAGAAAAATACACAAGGAAGATCTACCCAAAGACATCAATTCTGTTTTTGAAAACAGGACTAGACATCCCTCCAGACTCCTGATAAACGTATATATAGAAGAACTTACATCGTGCATTTAAAAAAATCCTAGTTTTATTTTTAGACACAATAGATAGAAATGAAATATTTTAAACTCTCATGGATATGACTTTTTAAAATCAATTTTACTTGACTTAGCAATTTATCTGCCTTTGACTTAACAAATCCTAGGAAAGCCACTCCATGCAGAATAAGGGCAATAGGAGCCTTAACTCAGCCACAAACCACCAGAGCTTGGTCTGTATTCTAAGTCAGCCAATTGCTAAACTTGTTACTTTGGGAAAGTCACTTAATTTCTCAGTGCTTCAATTTCCTTATCTGGAAAATGGGATAACAATCCTACCTCATAGGGTGTCTCTGAGAATGAAATGAATTACTAAACAAATAAGAACAATACCTAGTGCACAGTGCTCAATTCACATGAGCGTTTACGGCATTATTCTTACTCCCATATAATGTAAATAGAAATGTGCCATTCATGCTAACTTTAGCAAATCTTGACTCTCGGTATAGCAGTTAAGTTCAAAAGCAAACTAAAAACTTACAACTCTCAAGTACTTCAGTTACCCGTAAACATCACACCTTTTTGTGGTCCATCAGTGGCTCAGTGATCACGGTGTGTGTAAAACAGCTCCTGGTAGCCTGTAACTTCACTGCTTTGTAACCAAAACACAACAGATGAGCCAACAAAAACAGCCCATGGAGCAACAAAAAGCAGACTAGAAGAGTTACAGACTCAGATGATACGTCAACCCTAGCTCATGTGAATCTACTGGTTGCAAAAAAAGAAATGCTAGTTGATATATAATATGTAATGGACCAGCCATTTTCAGGTAGAAGTCAGAGTTTAGAAAATACTTAAAACATTAGAAATGAAAAATAAAATAAAATAAAGGGAAGAAGCCACAGATTTCAAATTAATTGAAGGCACAAAGTCTCTTTTTTAAATCAAGACTATTCTTTATTCTTATCAACATCCCTGGTTCTGGAAGATTGTGTCAGTGGGGATGAAGGAAGAAGATTTGGACAGTTCCCAAGTGAGTTTTGCTGAGGTGAATCAAATTCAACCCAAGCTTAATGTTAGCTGTTTGTTGCTAGGTAAATGCTGGTTTAACAGAACTGACTGCAGTCATTAGATGAGCAATAATGTCTGAGTCTTGCACTGAAAATGCCTGATAAATTTAATGATCATGGCCTCTGGGCTTTCCAATGTTGATGAGAAAGTGGGCATAATCCAAGCTGTGACTTCATCATGCCTATTTTTCCTCCCAAATTTCTCTTCTGTCCATGTTCATTAACGTCCAATACCAGCAGCAACGTTGAGTCAGAGGTCTGGACCACGCTCCTGTCTATTAGGATGTGTAACAGTCACGAACTGTTCGCCCGACATTCATTCTGGCCATCGTCCAATCCCTTTTCTCTTGATTGATTAAGTGACATGTCTGGGATTTGCTTCACAATAATCCTCACAGTAACTTTCACAAGTCTGATTGTGTGCTTCTGCCAAAGCCAGGTCATGTCTTCCAATAGGACATTATCTTTCTGCTCAATGTATGGGCCAGGATGTTATTTAAGACTAGAGGCCCAGTGCACTTGTGCACTTGGGAGGGGGGGTTCCTCAGCCCGGCCTGTGCCCTCTCACAATCTGTGACCCCTTGGGGGATGTCCACTTGCCAGCAGGGAACAGGTCTAAGCTGCAGTCGGACATCCTTAGTGCTGCTGAGGAGGCAGGAGAGGCTCCCACCACCACCGCTGTACTGGCAGCCATCAGCCTGGCTTGTGGCTGAGCAGAGCTCCTCCTGTGGGAGTGCACTGACCACCAGGGGGAAGCTCCTGCATTGAGCATCTGCCCCCTGGTGGTCAGTGTGTGTCATAGTGACCAGTCATTCCCAGTTGTTCTGCTGTTAGGGTCATTTTGCATATTACCCTTTCATTATATAGGAGGATAGAGGGCTGGTGCATGGGTGGGGGCCAGCTGGTTTGCCCTGAAGAGTGTCCTGGATCAGGGTAGGGTTCCCTCTGGGGTGCCTGGCCAGCCTGGCTGAGTGGCTGATGGCTGTTTGCACGTTTGCCACAGCCCCCAGTGACCCAAGCTCCCAGAGAAGCTGGCTGGAAACAGGTATCTGGGGTTTATTTATCTTCTATAATTGAAACTTTGTTGCCTTGAGCGGAGGCCACAGCCAGCCAGGACAGGCAGGAAGCCCAGCTTCTTCCATCACCAGGGCAACCAAACCTCCTTCTGTGGTTTGGTTGGGTTAATTTGCATATAGTAGCTCTAATTGGCTGGTGGGCATGGCTTGGGTGTAGCAAAGTGACACCAATTTGCATGTTTTTCTTTTAGTATAGATAGGAGACTTTATAAGAATAGATTTCTTAGAAAGCTAATTCCCCTTGCTAGATTTAGCTTGCTGATATTTTATTTAAGATGTTTGTATCTATATTCATGAGTGAGATCTGATTAATTTTTAAATTCCATTTCCCTTCCTCTTCTCTGAAAGTTATGCATCACATTTAGTTTTTAAACACTGTCTGTGCCTTAACTTTTATGCAGATTCCACATTAAGGAGAGCCAAAATAGGATTGGAGCTATGCTCTTGTCTTTGTAAGTGGAATATTGCCAGTATAAATTGGGACTGACGTGGGCCTTGTGCGCCAAGCACAAACTCATTGCTGTGTGGGACGACGTCACATGTAAACCACATTTGCATCCACACCTACTTTTGTCCACAGCACAAAATACAAGCACTGCACTTACTCTCTGCCAATGATCACTCTAAGGTACCATATAGGATTGAGGTCTGGAACCTTCTTTGGAGATTAGACCTCACGCCAGTCAGTGCAGAGTGTCTTCCTCTAACCTTGGCCATCTCCTCGATAAATCTCAATTTTATCCTACAACCAGGCTGAACATCACCCACCTGTGTCCTGTCACCTCAGCTAAGGTGGCTAAAGCCTCGCTCCAGCCAGCACCCTCCCAATACTTTGTCCTCCAACTCTGGGCTCTCAGGAGTGTCCAGATGGCCTGGCCCATCCCTGCTCACCACCAGAAAGCAATGAGACACATTCTGTGAACCACGTACACTTAATAAAACCCACACAAAGTCTCTCCAGATTGACCTTGGTATAAAATTAGTACAGATTAAGCCTTTTGCAGACCCTATGAAGACATGTGATGGGTCAGGATATAATAAGGGAGGGAGGAAGAATGATGTTGTTAAATCAGATTTTTCTGAGATAAGATTTCAAAACGTGGGGCGGGAAGGGGGGGGAAGCTCATTTTAAAAAAGAACGCTTTTGCAAACCATCTGTCAGAAATGTGCAGGCCATGTGGTCAAGAGCTGCAGACAGGACACGGATAGGTCACAAAGCCTGAATCGGTGTCGCAGAGCCAGATGTGAGCAGAGAATGAGGGTGCAGGCAGCCCAAGGGCAGCTGCTTATGCAGCATGTGAGGGCACCAGGGACCATCTCCCAGACCGCATTGCTGACGGCATGAGGGATGCTGAGAAATAAGCATCTGCAGAAGCAAACACTTCTTCAGTGACTGCAATGCCCAGGTGTGTGTACAGGTAAAGGTGCCAGAGTCGTTAATAACAGAACAAAACAAAATTCAGGTAAAGCGACAGAAATAATAAGGAACTTCCTTGAAAATGCTGAAGGTTATCTATAAAAATGAACAAAACCTTCAGAAAACATTATACTTAAAGGCAAAATGTTCAAAGTTTTTTCTCTGAAAGAAAAACAAAAATAGTCATTCATTAGCATCACTCTATTTAACATTGTGCCAAAAATTTTAATCCATAAAATAAAGGAAGAAGAAATAATAATTGGTATCCTATCTAATAAAAGAGTAATATGCAAATTCGGTGTTACTCTGTCACAAAGATGGCCACCCCCATGGCCACAAGATGGCAGTGTCCAGTCCAGCTCAGCCCCGCCACTGAAGTGGTCAGGCCTGTTAGCCAGGCAGGTGATGGGACAGGCGGGGGGCCCAAGGGGTGAAACAGGTGATCAGAAGGGGCTGGGGGTCCCCTGCCCAAGCCAGAGGACTTCGCCAGAGGCCTCAGGCATGGACAAGGGTGGAGCCAGTGAAGGGAGGGGGCAGGGGCAAAGCCGGTGATCAGGTATGAGGGTGCCCTACCCAGGCATAAGGCCTGGGCCAGAGGCCTCAGGCCTGGGCAGGGCCAAGGCTGGAGATCACAGGGGCATGGGCTCTGCAGAGCCAGCGATTGGATGGTCAGGGGCGGAGCCTGCGATTGCAGGGGTCTGGGCACCAGTAGAGCCGTTAAAGCAAGGGTTTAAGGGTCATCTGCCCAGGCCTGTAGCCTTGGCCAGAGGCTACAGTGGGGCAGGGATGGAGCCGGCAATCTCAGGGCCTGGGAAGAAGCAGAACTGGTGATCAGAGGGGCAGGGGCAGAGCCTGTGATCACAGGAGTCTGGTCAGGGGCAGAGCTGGCAATGCAGGGGTCTGGAGGTCCTTTGCCCAGGCCTATAGCCTTGGCCAGAGGCTGTAGAGGTGCAAGGATGGAGCCAGCAGTGGCAGGGGTCAGGATCAGAGCCAGTGATTGCAGAGGCCTGGGCTCTGTGAAGCCAGTGATCGAAGGGGTTTGGGGGGTCTTCTGCTCAGGCCTGCATCCTTGGCCAGAGGTTACAGGCCTGGGCAGGGGTGGAGCTGGGATTGGAGGGGCAGGGGTGGAGCCAGTGATTGGAGTGAACTACAGAGGAAACACCTTTTCTTACTGCTCATTGGTTAAGCTCCCTGTATGCCACTGGTAATATTCTTAGTAACTTGGTTAATAAGAATCCCTAAAGGTGATCTAGGGTTTTTCCACCACACTCCTGGAGAAAAAAAAAATGAAGGTCCACTGCTGGAGGGCTAAGAAATGTCATATCCTGCCCCAGACGGTTTGGCTCAGTGCATAATGTCTCAGCCTGCTGACTGCAGGGTCTGGGTTCAATTCTGACCAAGGGCATGTACCTAGGTTGCAGGCTCCTCTCTGGCCGGGGCCCAGGTCAGTGCATATGCAGGAGACAACCAATCAAAGTTTCCCTCTCACTTTGATGTTTCTCTCTGTTTTTCCCTTCTCTTCCACATTCTGTAAAAATCAATGGAAACATATCCTCAGGTAAGGATAAAAAAAAGAAAGAAAGAAAGAAAGAAATGCCATATCCTATGAAAGATACATCTTGAAAATGCCTAAAGAAAGTTGTCATTTCTTCATGGTGAAGGGACTGGAGTCCATGTTGATGAAAACATCTTGGTGGCTGTGGTGACTGGCAGTGGCTACAGCAGCGGGGTGATGGGGCTGGTGGCTTCCCCTGATTAGCCTGGTCACCTCCCACAAAGGGAGGCCAGACTGCAGCTTAGGCCCGCTCCCCAAGGGGAGCAGGGAGTGGGCCTAAGCCGTCAGTAGGATACGCCCTGAAGGCTCCCAATATGTGAGAGGGGGCAGGCTGGGCTGAGGGAACCCCCCCCCCCAGTGCACGAATTTTGTGCACCAAGCCCCTAGTAGCAATTATAAAGGAATAAACACAACTGTCAAACTCACAAGTAGTAGGATTTTCTACCTAAAAACACCCACAGAACCTACAGATTCTTATTAGAATTAATGAGAGTTTAACAAGGTTGCTTGGTATATAACTAATATGCAAAAATTAATTGTATTTCTCTATGCCTATAACATACAGGTGGAAACTGAAAAACATTTAACAAGATACTATGTACAGTAGCATAAGACAAGTCAGTACTTAGGAATAAATTTAAAAAACATGTAAGTCTTCCCCTGAGGATAACCATAGACTTTATGAGAGACATTAAAGAAAAGATGTACAAAGGGAAAACATAACATAAATGGGAAGGCCCAAGTGTTACAGAGATGTAAAGTCTTCTTCAAATAAGTGATTACATCATAGGCTCAATGAATTCCAACAAAACCCAACAGGTGCTTTATGGACCACAGAACTTGCTTCTAAAATTGATACATGGAATTTTAAATTACCAAGATAGAAATGACGCAAACTGTTGAGAAAGCAGAACAAACTGGGAAGGCTTGCTCTCCCAGGCATCAAAACATATTCTAAAGCTGTAGAAACCGGGAAAGGTGAGGGCTATGGAACTAACTGTAAGGACGGCCATAAACAGACCCCACGCCAAGCCCCTGCTGGTGCAGAGGGCGCTGCCATGGCTACAGAATATAGGGGTGACTTTCCGACAACTGGTGTGAGAAGACTAGCTGCCCACTAGTAAAAAATGAACTCACACCTCTCAAAAACTCAGTTCCAACTGGCTAATTTGAAAGGTAAGCTTTAAGAAGAGAATACAGAAAAATATTTCTATTATCTTGAAGTAGAGCAGAATTTTTAAAATAAATTACACAGTATTAACCAAAATGGAAATGTTTTCTAAATGTGACTATTTTAAAATTAAGAGCTTCTGTTTACCAAAAGAAAAAGCCACACAATGTGAAATAGCCACAAAAGAGCACTGTCATTGGTTCTGATTGTTAGCATATATAAATAACTTCTAAAACCAAATGGAAATCACTCAAAAGAATAGATGGCAAAACAATTGGCAAGCACATCACAGAAGAGGAAATACAAAGGCCCAATAAACATAGGAAAATGGTATTCGTAGTCAGGGAAGTGAAATTTAAACCATGAGATACACTTGCATGCCCACCTGATTGGCTACATTGAAGAATATTGAAAATGCTGAATATTACCCCAAAGGGGCAGTGGCATGCATTCCCGTATACTTCTGGTCTCACCATAGACACGACTGTGATAGAGGAGTGTGGCACTATCTCAAAAGCAAAGACACGTGTGCTGTGTGGCGTGACCCCACCCCTCTGCCAGCCTGGCAAGATCCTTTCTCCTCACTCTTTATAGCAACATCATTTGAAATTGCCCCAGATTGGGAGCGGAGTTCACAGCATTGCAAATGCAGGAACTCCAGACGCATAGAGATAAATCTCTCCATCATGGTGCAGGGAACAGAACAAGTCATGAAAGAATGTGTAGAAACTGATTCAATTCCCGCAAAATGTTAAAATAGGCCAAACCAAACCTTACCCACTAGGGATGTAGTCATAGGAGTGAAAACCATAAAGGCAATACAATGACGGCTCTCCCAGCAAGGCGCCCTGTCCTTGGGCATGGGCGTGGGCGCTAGGGCTGGGTAGGGTCACCTGGGAAGCTCCTGGAGTGCCAAGAAGGTTGGCTACTTCTCGACTAGGATGGTGGTTACGCAGGTTTCTGCCTCCCAACCTCTTCCTGAAGCCTGTGAGTGAATTCTCTCCATTCTCCCCAATGGCGTTTAGTTCATGGTGAAGAAAATACTAATGACCACCGAGAGACCAGCCCTACAGACTAAAACCGAGGAGGGTGTTAACAGCAAACAAAGCTCATGGCTCTTCTTACCTGCCACCCTTTCTCCTAAGCTGAACCCCCCCATCCCCTGCCCGACCTCCCAAATCTGCCAAAGATCTGCTCCCTGCCCTCAGCTCTTTCTGTTTGCACCTCCTGAGTCACAGTGGAGAGGAGGAGATGTCGGGGAGAGGCCCCAGCAGCCAGGAGAGTGGAATGGCGGGCGCTGTGCCCCGGGACCATTGTGACCCTTGAAGGGAATGAGGAGCCTCTGTCCGGGGACCACGGGGCTGTTCCCGAATAGCTGCCCTGACATGTCCTGGTGACTCACGCCAGCTGTTCCGAGAAGCCGGGCTGAGTAACCGCCGTGCTCTGCACTTGGGGAGCTGAGGTGGGTGTGACACATTCACAATAGGAGCTTGGGTTCTCTGTGTAACAGCTTCTCTGGCACAAAAGTGATTCACCAAGAGTCAAAGTAACACGAGAAATCCTCGTGTCCTGGAGTTCAAAGGGGAGTTAGCGACCATCTACTTTAGGGACTTACAAATGGCTTCAGCCCAGCCGGTGAGGCTCAGCAGTTGAGCGTCAACCTATAAACCAGGAGGTCACATTTGATTCCCAGTTAGGGCACAGGCCGGGGTTGCAGGCTTGGTCCCCAGTGCGGGCTAGGGGGAGTGGGAGGGTGGGAGGGTGGGGGAGGAGAGGTGTAGGGCAGGAGGCAGTCGATCGATGATTTTTCTCTCATCATCGATGTCTCTCTCTCTCTCCCTCTCTGAAATCAATAAAAATATATTTTTAAAAAAACAACACCCAGACACAAATGGCTTCAAAGACCCTGGAGCTGAGAGCCGCCTTGTGGTGCATCAGCCGGGCGTGGGCTCCGTCTTCACATGGACTGGCCTCCAGCCATCAGCTGTGCACAGTAGGCCTCCAGGTCATCGCCAAGGAAAGGGCAGAGAGGTGTAAAGCCGGCTGGCCCGGCCTCGCGCCTTCGTTTTGCAGCTAGAGACCCTGATGTGGAGGAGAGGGCAGGGGATGTCCTCAAAGTCACCAGAGCCTGACCGGCAAAGCAGGCCTGGAACCCAGGGGGTCGCTTCCTGCCCGCGCTCTTTCCATGGACGACACTGGCACTTAGCGCCAGGCACACGGCGCTAGGCCCGGGCTGTGAGGAAGGAAGGCAAGACCAGGGCTAGAGACCAGAGGCACCTCCATCGCAAGGCGTCCGTAAGGGTCAGATGAGTTAATGGCTGTATGTGTTTAGGACAGCGAATAGGTTGTTTTGGGCTGGTGTTTACTAATCTCATAAAAAGCACACTTTTCTTGTCCTTTTGTTATTTTTTACTCACTTTCTTCACAGAATTGTTCCATTTCTACCACCTGCCAGCTTGCAATGTTAAGAGGGCCACAAATCCATACACGGAGTGACATGAGCCCCTCTGTCCTCGCCTCTGAGCATGACAGCTGCCAGAGAAAACCCGACATGCACCTCGGACAGGGACCCAGTGGAGGGCAACTTACACATGGTCCTCCTCCTCCCCCCGCTCTGACCACAGATGCTTCTTCACCACTAACCCTGAGCTCATGGAAGGCTTTTGTTTTGTTTTGCTTACTGATATCAGAGAGGAAGGGAAAGCAAGAGATAGAAACATGCATGATGAAAGAGAATCATTGATCAGAGAATCATTGATCAACCTGGGCATATGCCCTGACCAGGAATTGAACCCAGGACCCTTCAGTCCACAGGCTGACGCTCTATCCACTGAGCCAAACCGGCGAGGGCCTCATGGAAGGTTTGATTACCACTGCTCCTGAGCTTGTGGGGAGGTTTGGACGATGGCAGCAGTGAGGATGTTTTAGGTGGCTATTTCTCAAGACAGCTGTAGGAGAGGGTATTTGTTCTGCCCTGGTGAACATGCTTGCGGAAGTAGGTCCTGGAGCCTTACTATTGTTTTTAATGTGTTTTTGTTTGTTTGTTTGTTTTACTGATTTCAGAGAGGAAGGGAGAGTGAGAGAGATAGAGCCATCAATGATGAGAGAGAATCATTATTAGCTGTCTTCTGCATGCCTCCTTCTGGGGATCGTGCTCACAACCTAGGCATGTGCCCTGACCAGGAATTGAACCATGATCTCCTATTTCATGGGTTGACACTAAACCACTGAGCCACACTGGCTGGGCCATAACTTCTATTGAAGACTAGGCTAGATGGAGCTACCTTCTGAAAATTCAGGGTCACCATAGGACACCGTGTTGCTCAGAAATACCACTCCCCAGTTTGTGAGGGTTCCATGTGGCATTCCCCGTCCCCCCTTTTTTAAAAATATGTTTTTATTGATTTCAGAGAAGAATGGAGAGGAAGAGAGGGAGAGAGAGAAACATCAATGATGAGAAACAATCATGGATCGGCTGCCTCCCACATGTCCCACACTGGGGATCAGGCCTGCAGCCTGGGCATGTGCCCTGACCGGGAATGGGACTGTGACCCCTTGGGTCATAGGTCCAGGCTCAATTGCTGAGCGCTCAGCCGGCCTGTCATTCCCCTTGGAGAAAGTTCTTTGCCCCTCGGCCTGCTCCTGCCCAGCCCTCAGGGTGACACTCCTCTCTGACTCGAGGTGGAGACTGAGGCCTGGTCATGAACAGGGAGGAGGAAAGCTCCTCTCCCACTTACAGGACCAGCCCTACTGTTCCCACTGCCTGAATCATCACTTTGCTCCCGGAGTAACACGTGCAGTTCCATGGCCTGTGCAGTGTAATGGCCTCGGACTGAAGAGAGAAGACAGAGACATCACCTGTGGCTTATCGCTTTCTGGACAGACGCTTGGCCACTTCAGAGCGTCCTGAGTGGCGGGGGAAGGGCAGTGCTCCGCAAGCTCCTGGGGAGACCTTGCAAGCCGGAGCCCAGGGTCCCACACAGTTTAAACCAGTGATAGCGTCGGAGGTAGTGTCGGAGGTTGGCTGCTGATGCTATGAAATAATTCTGCGTCCTTATTTCCGGATATGAATCTGCTTATTCAGAAAGACTCATGTTTCTCCCTCCACGTGAGGAAAAGGAGCTTCTGTGAGACGCGTCCAGGGAAAAGCTGTGTTTTGCTTGTTTCCTGGAGCGACCAGCTGGCAGAAAGGAGCAGAGAAAATCAAGGGAAAAACGCCAAATCCCTAAACTTAGCTCTTCACTGTTAGTGTTGCCATTACAGGTTTTTTGTTTGTTTTTTCCCTGTCTTCCCTTTTCAGCTGCCACTGATTAAGAGACAAGACAAGACAAGAGGAAAGGGTGAGGGAGAAAGGGAGAGGGAGAGGGAGAGGGAGAGGGAGAGGGAGAG